>JAOUQT010056152.1:0-10663 GCA_025769995.1 Xyliphius kryptos | reverse complement strand
ATTATCAGCATGAACATCATCTTGCTGCAGAATGCACACTTCTTCTTCTGGAACCATGACAGGAAGTGCTGTTTGAGAAACTCCACATATATTATGGAGGTCATCTTTACCCCTTCAGAGATCCTAAAGAGCTGACAATATCTCTTCCCATGATTCCAGCCTAAAACATTACTCCACCTCCTCCTTGTTGGCGCCGTAGCCTTGTTTGCATGGGGTGTCCATCAACCAGACATCCTCCACTCCATCCATCTGGACCGTCGAGCATTGCACGGCACTCATCGGTGAAAAAAACAGTTATATAGTCAGTCTTCATGTATTGTTTGGTTCACTGGAGACGTTTCTGCTCGTGTGCGGTGGATAGAGGAGGTGGACAGGATGGCTTATGGACAGCTGCAAACTTCTGAAGGACCCTGCATCTTGTTGTTCGGGGGACGTTGAAGGCACCAGCAGCTTCAAAAACCAGTCTGCTGCCATGACAAGGCATTTTTGCAGCTGCTCTTTTAACCGGACGTAATGTTCCCTTATCCCTTACCAGCTACATACTTCTTGATTGTGCGATGATCACCATGAAGTGTTGTACGATGTTGATTGTAGTCGTGCCTTGACCTAAACACTCCACAATTTGTTGCTTCTCAGCGGCCAACACAGCCTTTTTCTTTCCCGTTTTGGCTGAAAATGTAGCTGCTTTATAATGTGGACAGCCTTCATTAGTCTTGCCCTTTATGGGACACCCCCTCCAAACTAATTAGCACAGGTGTCTGAAATTGTGATATAAAGAGCCCTGACTCACGTCACCATCAAAGCAACTTCTAAAGATCCAAAGCTAATAACTGGGCCCACATTGGGCCCATCTCTGTCAAGGGCCCACGTTGGTAACTTCTTGTAGACTTGGGTTTCATGGGAACAGAGGCAGAATGTATGTCAGCAGTGATGTCACAGGGACATGGGGTCTGCACCCCGAGTGCACTCATACCCCATACACGTCCATATAGGGTGTGGTTGCTCAGTGGTGAGGGTTGTCATTAGGAACAGATTTATATTTTTGTTGGATTCCAGCACTTTTGATATCTCTTCATCAGTCGATACGAATCGGAAGGCTGACTACTTGCAGCAGTTGTCACGTTTGACGTATAAGTGAGCACTCAGACTGATGGCTCATCAATCTGACATTGATTTGTATCGTATTAGACGTCAACCGATGGAAATGGCAAGGTGAGGATGATTGATTATTTATAGACTGATATGTAAATGAGATGTGGGTGTGGTTGCTCTGTGAGGACCAGACCAGCACCCTAATCCAGCATAACTGTCAATATGGGCCCTTGAGCAAGGCCCTTAACCTGGAAAAAAAGAGGGTTAGGGACCTTGGTCACATTGGTAACTACGACATGTATGAACTGAACTGTGGAACACTTGGTACCGAGTTGTTCTAATTTTGACGTTTAAATGAAAGGCGGAGTCAGGGTATCACGATGGGGCAATTTAGAGCAGTAGAGATTTTCACCTTGAATCCATATTTTGGAACTGTGGGAGAACACATCGAAGAACCCATCGAAAACCTACATGGACAAGGGGAGAACATGGAAACTTCAGACTTCAGCAGTGATGTCACTCGTACCGTCTTTGTAGTCCGGCTGGCACATCATCAGCTCTTTGCAGGTGCGGGCGGGGCTCTCGAAGGTCCCCAGCGGCTTCTTCATCAGCTCCACCTCCATCTTCATGGAGTTCAGGGAGGCGAACACTTCCTCCATACCCTTAGGATCTCCAAGAGGTGCGTCCGCCTGCAGAAAGTCCTCCATGTTGAGATGAACCTCCTCCTCCGGTTCCTCATCTGTGCCGGCGGCGTCTTCTGTCCTGGCTCCGCCTCTGGCCCGGTTCGAGTTCCTCCTCCGTTTCCTGCGACCCTCGCGGATCGGCAACGGCTCGAACATGGTGGCTGGAGGACCCTGAGGGGAAGAAGAAGGAGATAGGAAGGGTGTATAGCTCCACTCCAAACAGTTGGGGAGGGGAATAACCACACCCTCACCCTATTATCATATTTAGTAAGTTCTCCAACACTGTATAAAATTGCAGGAACATCTTACCGGAGGTCCTGGAGGTCCAGCGGGCCCTGTGTCACCTTTAATGCCAAGTAGTCCCTGTTACAAGCAGAGAAGGATGGACATTACTCCCTTGAACACCCCCCTCCCAAGGCTGAAAAAGAGCAGACAGTGATGAGGAGGAACCTTGGACTGAGGTTCCTAAAAGCGTACCCCAGAAACACCACAGTGTGGGGTTTTATTGTCTTGTGAGGTTGAGATAAGGATCAGCACCATGGACAGAGCAGGTATTATTAGGGTGGTGGATGATTCTGGGTTTTGCAGTGACACTGACATGGTGGTGGTGGTCTGCAGCATCCTGTATCACTGATGGAGGATGAGAAGATGAGGAACACACACTGTGCAGCAACAAATTACCTACTGCAGGTGTGTCCACACATTTCTGGCCTGAGATCTTTTTCCACTGGACAGGTCATCACAATCTCCCAGGTTTCATATTTTTGGTTTAAGCTTTAATTTTTTAAGCCTATTTAAATACATCATGTTGATATTATTACAATGAAAGGCATTCGTTCATTATCATCCGCTTAATTCTGTACTAGGGTGGCAGTGCCCATCCAGGAGTTTCAGGCGCTGGGCAGATACACCCAGGACAGGGTGCCAGGACACTCACTCACACAGCCACACACACAAACACACACTATACAGGGCAATTTAGAGCATATCCATGTTTTTAGAATGTGGGAGGAAACCACAGAACCCGGAGGAAAGCCACGCGGACACAGGAAGGACATGGAAACTCCATCCAGATCGGGAATCGAACCGGGAACCTCCAGCGCTAAGAGGCGAACGTGCTAATTCACTAATCCACTGTGCCGCCCACAATACGGTGAAAAACTCTGTATTGAATGATGTCAGCCAGGTGGGAAGAGTCTGAACAGTAGCTGCTGATGCCGATTCTATAGAAGGCTTCCAAATGATCTTCAATTATTTATTAATTTCTTTCAATTAATGTACAAGTATCTGTACATTAATATGCAACAGCTATCCACTATCGTCCGCTTATCGTCCGCTTATTCCTGTATGAGGGTTCCCCATGTCCATCCAGGGAAAAACATCTTACACCCAGGACAGAGTGCCAATCCATCGCTGGGCACACACTCACTCACACTCATTTACTCACACATACACACACACTATATGGGGCAATTTAGAGCATACAATTTACCTGGAAACATGTTTTTTGAGTGTGGGAGGAAACCAGAGAACCCGGAGGAAACCCACGCGGACACGGGGAGGACATGGAATCTCCAACCAGTTCGGGATTCGAACCGGGAACCCCCAGCGCTGAGAGGCGAATGTGCTAACTACTAAGCCACTGTGTTGCCCAACATGCAACATATAACAACTTATAATATAAAGAAATCATAATATATATATATAATGTAAACATAAATATAACTTACAAGCAATACTTTCCATGAAGTAACAACAGCAGAGAATAACAACAAGCTGGAACCATAAGCTAACAGCAGACACTGTGAACCCTGACCTGATTAAGTCATGTGACAAAATTAACCAATGAACACTTATTGCAAAAATCCTCAGCAGAGGGAGAAAAGCATCATAAACAGGTGAAGGTCTCTATGGAACTTCACACATGGAGTGTTTAAAGGTGATCTCCCAACGTGCCTCGCAACTCACTGTCGCTGATTCTACATCCACAAGGCGGTGCAATAAGGTGGATGTAAAAAGTGAGTGGATAGAAGGTGTAAACTCCAGCAGCGCAACACACAGTAACACACCTGCACCACCATGTCAGTGTAATCACTGCAGTACTGAGAAACATCCAGCACCCTAATAATACCTGCTCTGTCCAGGGTCCTGATCCTCAGAGAACAGAGTGAAGGGCACTAAAACTTTTGTTTAAGGTCGTCAGTTAGTTACATGGGACGATGAATACTGAAGCGGCTCTTCATCAATCACCTCCGGAAGTTAAAGGACGCTGCGAAAACTTCTTCGTTAATTAGCCACATAACCGACAAGCCTGCGTTCCGTCTCCTAGCGGAATCGTCAAGCGCTTCGTTCTGGGTATTCAATGAGCCTTAAGTGAGAAACGGCCACGGACCGACTCAGCCGCTTGCTTTGGTTTCTTAATCCTCTTGGTACCAGTTTCCACGTTGGTTCAGCGTCACCCCTCTGCTGGAAGCCCGAATCCGGCTGACAGCGGTATGTTCACATCACGCAGACTCCGAGAACCTTCAGATTATTGAACACAGACCCTTCATCTTTGGAAGCGAGGAGAGCGTATGACCTCGGTGACTCGGCAGAGAAGACGGAGACGAACGGAGAACGGAGAGAGGCGGAAGATCCAGGTCGAGGAAAATCGAGAGTGAAGATGTGAAGACGTGTATGATGTGTGCGTGAGGAGGAGGAGAATGAGAATAGAGCAAACCTGATCTCCCTTAGATCCCTTATCTCCCATCGCACCCTGAGGAACAAAAACAAAACACAGAACAACGGGCATGAGAGCGGGCATAAAGAACCCCAAAACAGCATGTTATGACATCACAGAGTCAGTCTTTAAGTAGTTACGAACCTTTTGGGAAAAATTTAATGTATCGTTAAAATACAGGTATTAATTCGTCCTTCTCACACATATTGTCATCGCACGGCCCCGTTTCTCTCTTTTTGGCACCGTACTCTACGTACATAGCTGTGTCAGTCACGGCGGAGAGGTCAAAGGCTCCCCCTAGTGTCCCGACACTGTCAATGTGGGTCACGGTGGGGTTCCTCATGCCCAACCAGGGGAGAACATCCTGAGTGTTGGGCAGATACACCCAGGACAGGGCGCCAATCCATCGCTGGGCACACACTCCCTCACACACACACACACACACACACACACACACTATGTGGGGCAATTTAGAACATTCAATTTACCTTGAATCCATGTTTTTGGACTGTGGGAGCAAACCGGAGAACCCGGAGAAAACCCACACAGACACAGGGAGGACATTGGGAACCATTGGGATCGGGATTGAGTAAAATATGAGAAGTCAGTGATGTCATCCAAAGTCCAGTGTGATTATTATTAACATTAATAAACTGTAATTAACATCATTATTAGAAACAAATCCGTGTCTCAGGTGTTCTGAAACCCAACCCAACACTTTTCCAGAGACAGCACTTCTCATCTGGGCTCATAAAAGCCAGCACTTTGTGATGAGAGCGACAAAAATTAATACGCGTAACAACTTTATTGTAGAGGAACAACCGGAGAGGAGGTCAGCGGCCGTGGAAGCTGCCATTTCCAACCCACTGTGGGGTTAACGTTCGTTTTATGTTCCTCATAATGTTCTGTAAGCGGAACTGGGTCTGTGTTCTTATGGGTTGATTCCTGTGCTTCCAATCAGAAAATACCGAAAAATACAAGATACAAACTATTAGCACCCTGCGCACCGCATCACGAGGATCATTACGATTAAATTCCCGCCAACAGTCGATCGTCCCACCTTCCTCCTGCGTCGTTTAAACAGCAACTCCGATGGGCGTGGTCGTCCTGAAATGAGGTGTGTCTAGGTACATTTGTGGCGTATTGCTACCATGGTGACGGAAAACACAGGACTGACTAAAAACAACCTAGATCAGACGTTCGGCGCTATCACGGCGGTGTCCACGACTGAACACTATCAAATATCACTGCATTTGTACAGAAAATGTACAGGGGCTGAAGAATGAAACTAAAACCTGGAGGTTTCATGGCTAACTTTGACCCCTGGTGGCCAATCTTCAGTAATGTCACATAGCACCAGTATGAGCAGAGTGTAAAGGTTCAATGAGCAGGGTAAGAGCATTATTCAGCCACTTTGGGGGTTTTTGGAGGAGCGAGTCAGTAATCGTTCTCCTCCACCAGCATCACGTAGTGACCTGGTCTCTATCCTGCAAGAAGAACAGCTTCTGAACCCCCGGACCACTGTGCAGGACTTGTAGATGTCATTCCCAAGACCAATTGACGCCGTATTGGCTGCCAAAGGAGGCGCTGCACCATACGAATAAATAATTGTGGTCTAAAACCAGCTGTTTCAGTTTTATTGTCCAACACCTGTAGCTGTTCCTGTCGCGGTAGGAAGGCGGTCACTGTAGCCTCGAAGGTTATTTAAATACCAATGGACGCTGTATTGGCCGCCAAAGGAGGCGCTACACCATACGGTGTAAATAATTGTGGTCTAAAACCAGGTGTTTCAGTTTCATTGTCCAGCCCCTGTAGCTGTTCCTGTCGCGGTAAGAAGGCGGTCAATGTACCCTCAAAGGTTCTTTAAATACCAATGGACGCTGTATTGGCCGCCAAAGGAGGCGCTACACCATACGAATAAATGATTGTGGTCTAAAACCAGCTGTTTTAGTTTCATTGTCCAACCCCTGTTCATTCACACGTCTTTTTGAATGTTATTTACCAAAAATAAATTTCTTTGGTCCGTATTCTATAAAAGTGGGTCACGTCTTAATGCCATAACGCGCTACCCGGTTCTTAAAGGGAACGGGGAGTGACACGCTGATTGGTTTATTGCGCTTTACGCCTCAAACACACCCATGAATAACTGACAGTTAGTACGTTGCGTCCTTTTCCCATCATTACGATGGCTCACCAAAACGTCCTAAATCCAGATGAATCATGTTTAAATAGAATCCTTCTCTTTATTACAGACCTGCGTTAGACAAACCTTTCTTCTAGAACTTCAGGAATGTTGGCACCCAGAACCTTAACACTAATACCAGCTGAGGCTCCAATTTAAAAGCTGGCAGCGGCCACTTCTCCATCAGCATTATGTCCACAAAGCATCATTAATGATGTTTAACTTCATCTTACAATCTCACCATTAGACCAGTAGTTCCAGGAGGTCCATTGGGTCCAGAAGGTCCAACAACGCCCTGCGTAGAACGTGAGAAATAACAAAAAATAATTTTTAGACCAGGTTTTAGCATGCGAGATAATGCTACCGCACTCTGAATTGACGGCAGCAGTAAGGGGTGCTAAAATGCTAAGCTAATATGCTAAAGATGCTAAATAATTCAGAGGATGCGTTGATGTACGAGAGGAACACGGTAACAGAAGGCGGTTCTATAACCGGATCGAGGTCCAGCCATGTTGCTGTCGGACCCTCGAGCGGGCCCACACTCGCACCATAGAATGCCGCTGTTCTTTAAACTTTTCTAAACTCTGTACAACTCCACTCACCCGGTCACCTTTAGGTCCTGGGATCCCCTGAACACCAGGTAAACCTCGGTCCCCCTTCTCTCCCATTTCCCCCGGGGGTCCGATCAGACCGATGAGTCCTCCGTGGCCCTGCGGAACGAAGAGAGCTAGTTAAAATACCCGCACGGTTATCAAACGGAAACCTCAGCATGCCGCCCTCGTTTTCCCACAGAGTGGAACCTGAACGCTGTCACAAAGCAAATCATGCGGAGAGGAGCTTCTGAAGATAAAAGCCTCAATTCATGAAGCGTCTCCCGCTGAAGGTTTAGCGGCAACGCGGGATGATGCCTGAAATGCTAATTTGGCTCCGGGCTAAAATTATCATTATGTTGCCGTTCAGGTAAAAAAAATATGCTGTCAGCCAAATGGGGATCCAAATTCAAATCCTGATTTGGCTGGAGTTTCCATGTCCTCCCTGTGTCCGTGTGGCTGCAGGCTCCGCTTTCCAAGTCCAAAAACTTGGTTTCAAGGTAATTTGGCTGCTCTAAATTGCCCCATATGGGATTATTTGTTCAGCTATAGAATCCAATCAGGTCCGTTTACCAACATTGTAATGACCAGTGTCCTCATCACGAGTCTCTCACCTTCTCACCCCGCACACCCGAGTCTCCTTTCAGGCCCGGGAGTCCCGCAGGTCCCTATAAAAGCAGAATGTTGGTTTAAGAGGGTGTGGCTTAAACTAAAATCAAACAAAAGGTGTATCAGATACAACGTGGGGTTGAGGACGCAGGTTTAAGGATGGAGTGGAATGCTGTGGGAACACCTACCATTGGGCCTGGTGGGCCGTTCTGTCCAGGGGGACCGATCAGGCCCTGTTCTCCCTAAAGTTTATGAAACAAGATTGATTAATGAACAAGTCAATCAATAAACAACCGGTTAGTTTATAGACTGGTACTAGTTAAACTAGTCAAACAGACAGACTACTGATTGTAACTGTAGAACAACAAAGTAACACTAAAACAATGGACGGTAAGAGTGGAAACAAGGAGGCGGAGCTAATTAGGTGGCTGATTTGTGGCAACACATATTTAACACTAGCTGTACCCTCTATGCGTTGCTGTGGCAAAAAAAAGAAAAAAAAAAGAGAAAGTGCACGTTTCTGACACGTTAATGGTAATATCAACGTGAAAGTTGTTTTTGAACTCGTGCGCCAATCACTGTACACCAAGCGCCTCGCGTCATTCTCTTCCACTCTACCCATACAGCGCTCACTAAATGCCAAGCACCATCCCCTGTACCTACGCACCAATCGCTGGAGTAGGGCCCATATTTTGAATTGTGTCCCCTGGTGGGCCCCGTGGGAATGTTTTGGAGTTTTTGATATCTCTATGAGTGTAAAGGTTCTCCTATATATCTCTGCCAAATTTGAAGTTTGTGAGGTGAGTGGAAGTGCCCAATTTAATTAAGGCCCGTGATACAGATCGGGTCCCTTGGTGGGATTTTGAAAGTGAAAACTGCTTAGTTGTTCCAAGTGCATTGTGGGGGATGACCGTGCCAAGTTTTAATCTTGTAGGTAGTCGGGAATAATTTCAAGACTCCTTCACGTGCAAGTATGTGCTTGAAAGTGTGAGGAAACTAATGTTCCGGGTAAAAATACATGGAGAGAACATGTCAAACTCCACCCCGAATGGACCTGGTCAGTCTGACCACCGAGTAAACAAACCGGGAGCTTTCTGCTCAATCGTTAAAATCATTAAATGACAGTAGAGATCAGGGTCAGTTAAAGCCAATACACTTTATTATACAGACCATATGGTTTTACATCACCACCAGAAAGTACACAAAAAAAAAATAGAAACAAAAATATAAAATAACATTTTTCAAAACCACTAGTCACCAACAGATTAAAAAAAAAATACCTAGAAGGGGATATTTTTATGCTGTAAATGAGAATAATTGGATATAAAAGAACATCCGAAGTGCTACAGATCAGATCAGAATCGGACGATTTCTCGTGTTTTTTCTCCTGACGGTCAGCAGTAAGGAGATTATCAGTGAAGCTTGCTGCCTGACGGCCTCTGGACTCAAATCCCTGAAAGTCTCCAGCTGCCCCGTTCGTGAGAAGCTGGTGCTAATCCACCCGATCTGCTCCACGGTGGATTTTAAGGTTTTCCATTAAATTAACAGGTCAATGGAGTGCAGTGTTGCTTCCTAACTGGACACAAGTGTTCTTTAAGTGTTCCCTCTATTTTTTGGAGCAGCGTTCAATGGTTTTCAGTTTTAAAAACTACTTAAACATTCTCTACAAAATGGATTTCCATTGATGTAAATAGGAACAGGTGCCTGATCGATTGTTTGCGGACGGTTTAGCATCGGAACCAGAGGTTCCACTGTATGAGAATCTCCTGCAGGCATCACTAACTTGACGCCGTCCAGTAGAATAAAGTACTAAAAACAGTGAGAAGAACAATGTCGTTAATCATCACAACAGCAATGATGCATCATTCACCGGAAGAATACGATTTAAAGGAGGAGGTGACGAGAATATTTACAAAAACAGCCTACAGGGTCTCAAACGTTTAAAGAACGTCTGAGGTGTGAATTCTAAATATGGTTCCCATGCCCTGGACGCGGTTTGAACCTGGTCCTCACAGAGCACATGTGAGTTACACAGGATGCTTTTTGGAAGATGTGGGTGAAAGGTCATCATTAAAGTCTGCGTGTAGTCGTTACGTTGCCATGGCGGCTACGGGAAATCCATAGTATGGTGACAGATCATCGAAACCCTGCCCCACCCCCCTAATAATTAATGGCGGCTTAATCCACATTAACGTCATGCATCATGACCAACGATGAAACTGGGAAACAACGCCACGATAAGAATACTGTCCAATCAGAATGAAGCTGTTGAACAATTAACCATATAGTAGTGTAGTGAATGTATTGTTAGAATCAGAGACCAGGAAGTCCTGACCATATATGGGTGGTAGCTTAGTAGTAAGCATGTTGGACTATCAATCAAAAGGTTGTGGGTTCAAATCCAAGATCCACTAAAGTTACCAGTTTGGGTGCTTGGGCAAGACCCTTAACCCTCGTTGCTCCAGGGTGCTGAACCTGGTGTTCTGATTCCAAGTTGGGATACTTGTATCACTTGGGATAAAAGCGTCCAATGAATAACCAAATGCATTATGGGTTACGACCAAAGACCAGCCCATCTAATATATATACTGTATATATATTCAGAGAAATGATGATGAAGAGGGCGGCACATGGCTTAGTGGTTAGCATATTCCCCTCTTAGCGCTGGGGATTCCCGGTTTGAATCCCAATCCGGGTGGGGTTTCCATGTCCTCCCCATGTCTGTGTGGGTTTCCTCCGGGTTCTCCGGTTTCCTCCCACATTCCAAAAACATGAAGGTAAATTGAAT
>JAOUQT010056151.1:0-20936 GCA_025769995.1 Xyliphius kryptos | reverse complement strand
AGGTAGCATGAGGCGGTGTCTACAACCCACACAAGTTGCTCAGGTAGTGCAGCTTATTCAGGATGGCACATCAACGCCAAAATGTTCACTTTAAATTGTCTTGAGGAATTTCCACTGAAGTTGGATCAGCCTGTCATTTGATTTTCCATTGATTTTGAGTAGGATTATAAATCCAGACCTTTTTATGTTATTTGGTTCCCAACGCATTCCACTATCTACTAAATAAAGATTTTTCAACTGAAATATTTCATTAATTGAGATCTAGGATGTGTTATTTTAGTGTTCTCTAATTTTTTTTAACAATGTCCATATACAATGATATATGATTAATATATACAACATTTTTATTTCTTAACATTATCAATAACATTATTATATGGCAGTGATCAAAGTACTGCAGTGTGTAGGCCTCATCTTTAAAATGCTGTAGGTTCTGTGCATTACATTACATTACATTATATAATAAGATAAATACTGATGTGCATTGTACATATAAGGAAACAACATTACTTCAGGTGCAATGTAGTCCGGTGTCCCACAGAAAGTGCTTGTCCGGACCCCCGCAGTAATTCCCTCTTTGCACATACCGAAGTCTGCCAATTTACAGTGTCCATCCTTATCCAGCAGCACGTTATCCAGTTTCAGGTCCCTATAGTAGTACATACAAGTGAATTATATAACACAAAGTGATGATAATAACATTTAGTATGCAACTCTTTAGATTTCAAAAGCCCATGCCCATTCAGGGGAGCACGTTTCTGTTTGAATTTTTTTTTTTAACCTTTTAAGACAGGCGTGACCTTCTGTCCCTTCCCCCAATCCCCCCACCCCCAACAACCCAACTACATCCATCCTTGTCGGATAACCACTGGAAAGCCTGTAGACATTCTGAAATAATGTAATTCACATTCTGCACTTTATACAGTACATCTGCTGCAATTTAGCTGATTTATACAGAAGCAGTTTAAAATGATTTAAAACAGGGTTGCAATAATGAATCCATGGTTTACTGGATGCAAAATATAATTGATTGTTTTTTGCCTCTGCTGCAGATTAGAGCGCATGGAAGGTGGTGTGAGCACATGGCTCACATGATAGATCAGAAAATATTGATCCTGCAGTTATGTGAGTGATGGAATGCCATTCACTGAAATGGAGGCTCAGGGACAATCACTAGATTTATAAAATAATGACGTGATTTACAGAAAACACATCAGTTACATTTATTTTCATGCACATGCTGAACTATTACTCTATATTAAGTAAAAAGTTACTGTAGTTATTTCCTGGGCTTGCTGGAGATGGAAAAATTGAGAAAGCTTATAAATTTCTTGAAGTTGTGCAGTTTCTCACGTCTATGGCAGTGGAGACTTGGCACTGGAGCACTGTGTGGCAGAGTGTCTATTTTAGAGTTGAACCACAAACCAAAAGCTAAGACACTGACAAGGTCACATTAATATGCTACTTTTTAAGTAGTAACTAGTTACTGATGGTCAGCTCATTTAAACCCACTTGTTCTAGCGTATCCCCACCCAAAAAACATTATACATATGGCAGGTCACATGTATCTGTGGTAGAATAGAAAAAGATTACACTTATTTTATATACTAACACTAAAACACATAAATGAGGCAGTAACAGTAGATAAGGACAAGAAAAAAACATCATTAGCTGGTTAACCAAGTAGAAAGATTTAAGTTTTTTTCTCTCCTCTGGATCAGATTAGACACAGACTGCCGTTGGACTAAAAAGTGTATATTTGTAATCCAACATTATTACTATACAAGCTGAGATGTAGATTTAAAGTGGCTAAACCCTAATCAGTAACACGAACTGTGTAATACTGTTTTCTAAAGTTAGCAAAGAACAGAACCAGTTAAAAATCTGATGCAAAAGCTGTGCAATGTGGCTCATTTCCTTGGTCTATTATATACAGGAAGAGCAGTGCACTTTTTTGGCTGAGGAAAAAGAACAGGAAAAAGGAGTGTTAACCGATGCATCTATCCCATGCTAGATTAACAAATTTGAACAATGAAATATGTTTGAAAAATAATTATAAATATTAACAGAGCAGTTGTTATAATTCATGAAAATTTTAATTATAAATATAATATTTAAAATTTCATTTGAATGTAACTGTTGTAAGTTATCAAAACATTTTTAAATAATATGTTTATCATGCGGGCAACACGGTGGCTTTGTTGTTAGCCCGTTCACCTGGCACCTCTTGGGAAACCAGATTTGAATCCCAATCTGGATGGAGCTTTCATGTTCTCCCCGTGTCAGCATGGATTTCTTCCAGGTTCTCCGATTTTCACCCACAGTTTACAAACATGGATTCAAAGTGAATTGGCTGCTCTAAATTGGCCGGTATATAATGTGTGAATGAGTATGTGCTCAGCACTGGATAAGCACTTGTCCTGCGTGTATCTGCCCAGCGCCCAAAATGTTCTCCCTTGGATGGGTATAGGTATGGGGAACTTGGGGAAGTTCTTAGTATAGGATTAAGCGGAACATAATGTGATTCTTAGATAATGAAATCTTAGCCAGATTTGAGAAACCACCCAGATTGGGATTCGAACCTAGATTGGCTGTGCTGAGGAGTGAATGTGCTAACCACTAATCCTGAGGATCTTCAGTTTAACATTGTGGAGGAACCTTATCAAATGCTTTATAGAACCCATTAATTAAGGTTTAAATTCAGGGGTGCCCACACTTTTCTGGCCCAAGATCTACTTTTTCCAGTGAACAGGTCCTAGCGATCTATCAGGATTCTTATATTTTTAAGCCTTAATGTTTAACCCTTTTTTACACACACCATGTTGATAATATTAACAATACAAGGCAATCCACTGAAAAAAAAACACTTTTATTCTGATGATTTGCACTGAATGCTGTCAGCCAGGTGGGTGGATTCTGTAAAGTAGCTGCTGATGCCAATTCTCAAACAGCTTTTAAATGATCATCAGTGAGAGTGAACCGATATCTGGACTTCATTATTTTCATGTAGGTAAAAGGCTGAGTCACATAAGCAGGTTGATCCAAAAATGCTGTCAAATATGTGGCACATCTTCTTATGTTTGTAAGAAAATACGCCCCATACACTTTGTTTTGAAATTGAAGTACAAGTATCAGTACAATAATTGCTGTTTAACATATATTTATATGCACTACATAATAATTTTACTCTTACATTGATAATATAATAATAAAATGTAAACATAAATACAACTTACATCAATACTTTCCAAGAAGTAACAGATGGAGCGAATAACAACAAGCATGCATGTAACTTTCCAACTCTATTCTGAAGACACTCTAACTTGTTTATGTCATGTTACAAAATTAATCAATGAAAACTCACTGCCATTTTTATCCCATATAATGAGTAATAATCAACAAATCACCAGCAGGGAGAGTAAAGCATCATAAACAGCTGGAAGTCTTTACATTTACATTTAGTCATTTAGCAGACGCTTTTATCCAAAGCGACTTACAAATGAGAAAACAATACAAGTCAGAATTATTAGGAGGAAACCGCTACTCTGTAGCACTATCAACCCTGCACATTACTCGATCTGGCGATTTTTTTTTTTTTTTTTATAGAAAAGATGTTTTTTGAGAAGTTTCTTAAAAATCTTGAGTCAGTCAGCTTGGCGCGGATGTTTTTTGGAAGGCCGTTCCACCATTTAGCAGTGCTGAATGAAATGGAGCGAGAATAGTGTTCCAGGCTACCAACAAGCACTATCAAGCACGATCTACGTATTGGGCCCGCCAGGTTTAAATGTTCCTCTCAGCACCTAAAAAAGTTTCTCCACACTTTCGAACTAAGGATTTTATAAGAGCAATACCGCAGAAAAAAATGCTACCACAGGCCTCCTGTTGTTTCAAGTGCCCCAATAACTCAATAATGAACAAAGCTACGTTAAAAATGAGCACACCATTGTTTTTCTTGTGCCATTCTTTATGTGTTTGATGTGTCACATGACCCCTTTCAGACTGAAAAAAGTAAAGTTGAATCCAAAATGCCAGCTTTGCAGATGTCCACCATGGGCGTCACCCGGCCTTTTCCCCCCTCATGTACTAATATGCCACAAACGGTAAGGTGATATCAGCAACCACGTCCATTTTGTCAGGGTGTATCCATACTAATGGCCCACGCATAGTTGTACACAGACTGGTAGGTGATATAGAATGATACTAGGTGATATAGAAATGTGTGACTAAGTTCAGAACAAGGCTTTAGTTCCGCTTTATTTCTGCAACCTTTGTTCCAGTGACAAGTTCACACGTAGTTTAAACAAGAGGAAGACGTGTCGACATTTACGTAAAACCAAACGAACACTGTAACTAAATTCAATAGGATTATATTTTCTGCTCTCTCTTCCAAGACAATCAAATACTTGTGTTCAAAGTAGAGCACAAATTCATTAAAATGCAAATCGAAAACAAAAGTCAGAGGGTCATCTCTTACACCTGTTTTTGTGACACACTGTGTCTGTGTTTACTAATTTTAAGTTAAGTTCAAATAAAGTTTTCTACATAGAAAGATTAAAGAGAGTCCTACATTTTTTGGCCAAGTCGACCCAAATTTGTATTCAGCAGAACATATGAAACGGCGCATTTATTGATTTTGATTACACTGACTAAAAGTACTGATTTAATAAACTACTGAAAGCATAAAATAGTAAACTAGAAAATGTTTTACTGAATACTGAGGTTTCACAAACTTTGCAAATCAATATGTATCTAAATCACCAACTTTTACCTCCATGCATTTAAATGTTTTAATTTACATTCTCAACGCACAACAACTTTGTTACACCCTGTTTTTATACCTGTTTGTTCATCAGTTCTAACCTTATTGTCTCACACCGGTTCCCATTACAATTCTAAGTACAGTAGTTTGGTTATTTAAGCCCCATGTTTTTCTATAGTCTCGGTCAGTTATTGTTGATGGTTTGGTGTGTGTGGTTTTGGTAACCTTGCAATTATGTTGTGTTTGCAAAGTAACTATCCATCCATCATCATCCGCTTATTCCTCTACTAGGGTAGAGGTGGGGTTTCCCATGCCCATCCAGGGGAGAACATCTTGGGTGCTGGGCAGATACAGCCAAGACAGGGCGCCAATCTATCGCTAAGCACACACTTACTCACACAAACATACACTATACAGGGCAATTTAGAGCATTCAATTTACCTGGAATACACGTTTTTGGACTGTGGGAGGAAACCGTAGAACCAGGGGAAAACCCACGCGGACACGGGGAGACCATGAAAACGCCACCAAGGTTGGGATTCAAACTGGGAACCCCCAGTGCTGAGAGGCGAAAGTCACTAAGCCACTAAGTCCTGACCTTAACTAACTCATCTTTTTTCCATACACATCAATTCATTTTCTCTCAGTTTTTCTTAACCGTTACAAATTAACAAATGAATTTAACAAAATTTGTGAAAAATATATAATAGTAATAGTATTTTTTTCTAAATAAAAGTTTCCAAATTAAGTTATATCCATCCATCCATCAATAATCTTCCGCTTATTCCTCTACTAGGGTCGCAGTGGGGTTCCCCATGCCCATCCAGGGGAGAACATCTCGGGCACTGGGCAGATACACCCAGCTTATAACTAGGTCACTGTTTGAATATGAGCATTCTGTACAGCAGTTGGTACAATGCTGACACAGACATTTGGAAAAGTACAAAATGCAACAAAAAATCTTATTTTTACAACAATAAACCCTATAAACCCAAGCATCCTCTCCAAAGGGTCACACATAAAATATGAATTTGAAGTTTAAATATGTGTTGCAAAGTGGATCATGGTCATGTACCAGATTTGTGAACAGTAGATTCAAATAGCATTTAAATGTGAAGATGTATTGGCCTTCAGTCTGACATCAAGCCATCATGGCTTACACTTGTACATGTATTTACAAGTCGGAGAGACAGTATATCTATTCTACCAAATACGGGAAATAACTCGGCTACTGTTGGGAGTGGCAATCAGGCTCAGGCAAGTGAAAATAAAAAAATAAAACAGACACACACGTACACACAAACAAAGACTGACTGGAATACTGATTATTCTTTAGATTTGTTGGTGTCACTCAACATTTAAGAACCGAACTATGAACTGATTTCACTGAATATGAAGTGATGAATGACATCCAGTTCAGGCTAATGGCTAATCTTATGGTGGGAATTATTTTACTGAGCACATGTGAAACCACCACACCTTTAATGTAAATAATATTTTAATATTCTAAAAAATTAAAAATTTGTATTAAAAGTAAGACAACAAATTTTAAGAGCATCCATCATGTGTGTTAACTTGAATACCTACCTGTATATGATGCCTTTGGAGTGAAGAAAGATGAGCGCCGAAGTGATCTCCGCAGTGTAGAACTGGGCTCGGGACTCCTCAAAACGTCGAGACTTCTGGATGTGAAACATGAGGTCACCTCCATTCACAAACTCCATTACAAAAAACAAGCGATCCTAAGCAACACATGAAACAAATTTATCTGTAACAAGCAGATAAACAAATGCGGGTTTAAATCAAACACACTCATTTGTATAGCAGATCCCGACATGCCCTGATTTACACTCAGTGTGAAGCTGCTTTAAAACATTCATTGATACATTATCTTCCGCTTGATCCTTTACTAGGGTTTGCAGGGGTTCCCCATGCCCATCCAGGGTAGAATGTTTCAGGAGCTGGACAGATACACCCAGGACAAGGCGCCAATCTATCGCTGGGTGCGCTCATTCACATAGCCACTCAGACTATATGGGGCAATTTAGAGCATTCACTTTACCTTGAATCCATGTTTTTGGACTGTGAGAGGAAACAAGAGAACTCTTAGGAAACCCACATGGACACTAGGAAGTGGTAGCTCAGTGGACTATCAATCAGAAGACTGTGAGTTCAAATCCCAGGTCCACTGAAGTTACCAATGTGGCTCCTTGACCAAGAACCTTAACCCTCATTGCTTCAAGGTACTGTACCAACCAAGTTGGGATACTTTTATAGCGCTTTAGATAAAAGCGTCTTACAAAAAAAACAAATGTAAATGTTTGTAATGATACTCCACCCAGAGCGAGATTTGAACCAGGAATGCCAGCGCTGAGAGGCGAACGTGCTAACCACTAAGCCAATGTGCCGCCCCTGGCTTTAACACAATCAAGAAAATTATTATAGTCTCTTGATTTTAATTTTAATTAATACGAATATTGCTTGCCTGAGTCGTCATGGTGACGTAATGGTCAGCATAGCAGTCACTGAAGTTCGAATCCCAATTTGGGTCTCCGAGTTCCTTCCCCAGTCCATAAACATGAATTCAAGTTGAATCGGGTGCTCAAAATTGCCCAACCTATATATTGTGTGTCTGTGTGAGTAAGTCTGTGAGAAAGTCCGTGAAGCTGTAAGTCTAGTGCCTAAAATGTTCTCCCCCAAATGAGCATGGGGAACCCCCAGAGACCCTAGTAGACGATAATAAGGTGAGACTACTTTTCTATTTTACTGTTAATAACACTGATAATAACTGAATATTATCAAAAAGTACAAACATCATTTTTTCTGACATTATTTTGATGCCACTAAGACATAAGATACTAATTTTATTTTACAGATCAGATATTGTTGCTGGTTTGTGTTTTTCTTTTTTATTTCATGCCTAAAGATTTAAAAAGACTTTAAAGTTGCAGTTACCATATTATAATTATTTACTGCATCAAAGAAGATAAGAACATCCGATGAAAGACAACTGTTGTCATATTGCAATCAACACAAGCATGACGCATGTATAATATAAAAGTGCCTAACAACATTCAGGTCTAGACTTGTAGTTGCCTCCAAACTTTGATGAACTTTACCGGTCAAGTGGGCGTCAGCTGTAAACAGGTAGCCAACAGGTTTTGGAGTTCATTCTCAAAATAACCCTTTTTACTTAAATAAAAAAATGTTATTATTATAATAGTTGCCAAAATGTGTTCATAAAAAAACGTTTTTGGACTGACATCCAAAAAAAAACACCCTTTCCAAAGCAGTGCTCTTTTGTATGAAATGTATGAGGTAACACCCACGCTATTTATTCAACTGGAAACAACAACGCCACCTGGTGGACAAATAGCAACCTATCGAGTCATTCAGTCACCATTCCTTGTAAAAAGTTTTGTATCAATGTAAAAGGTATTTTAGGTTTTGAGTAATAGAAGATTTTACTAAGAATTTATAAAGGTAAAATTATTTTCAAAAGTAAGTATGAGCATTACTTTAAATAGAAAAATATTTTGCCACCTCACAATAGACAAATTAAAAGTTAAAGTGTGTGTATGTATATACATTTTTTAAATACTATCCATGTGGTTAGAATGTCTTTTAAAAATGTCTCTTATAGAAGATGAGGGAACCATGTCACAAACACATACACAGAAATAAATAATAATTATTATTGTTGTAATATATTCTATTTTATATTTCTAAAAGAGTAATTTGTATATAGCAGGGGTATTTAATTCGAATTCAGTAGGATCCAGTAAGAGAAAATTTTGTCAGGCCAAGGTCCAGACCTTCTTTGACTCATTTTTTCTTCTAACACAGGGGTCACTAATCTTTTTGACACTCAGAGCTACATCAACAGTACAAGAGTTTTCTGAGAAGCTAATAATTTGTTTTACATATTTGTTGGTCGGTAAAGTTTGATATTTCACATTCGGCGGACATTCACGTTTTAAAGATGCTTTTTCTCACAAACTGAAATACATTTTACTTTAAATAAATAACTGAATAGAGAAATATAGAACAAACTACCATAAAAATCCTCTGTCTACTATTTATTTAGGTAAGTTTTTTAAAAGAGCGGAAATTGCAGCGGAGGACAGTTACGACCACAAAAGAATGTCTAAAAAGTAGCCAGTGTACAAAAACCTTCACCACATCATTCAACACTTAACAATTCAGCATTTTATACACAATCCCTCGCCGGCACCTACTGCTGGTGTTGTGATTCCATATTTACTGCTATTCATTTTTGATAGTTTGTTCTCCATTCTGTCATAATTTATAAAATTCAATTGAAAAATTATTTTGGAACTTGAAAGCAAAACGCTAATAACAAACTTTTTCAAGCTACAACTTCTTTGGGAATTTCACAGTGAGTGCATTATTTATATGTCACTTATAATTAAATGAAATCCTCTCAATATTAAGTTATTTTTTCTGCCTGTAATGGTCGATGTTCACTTATGTAAAAAATCTCTGGGGATTCCCAGTTTGAATCCTGATATGGGTGGAGTTTCCATGTTCTCCCTGTGTCCTAGTGGGTATTCTTGTGTTTCTTCGGTTTCCTCCCATGGATTCCAGGTAAATGGATTGAATGCTGTAAATCGCCCCGTATAGTGTGTGTGTGTGGGTGAGTGTGTGTGTGTGCCCAGCGATAGATTGGCACCCTGTCCTAGGAGTACCTACCCAGCGCCCAAGATGTTCTTCCCTGGATGGGCATGGGGAACACCCATGACCCTAGTAGAGGATTACATGGAAGATAATGAATAAATGAATGCTTTGGCAATACAAATTTAACTGTTTGTCATGACAATAAACTTTCTTTTAGGTTTAAGTATAACATTGTGTGGAATGGTACCAATTTTGCTATAATATTTGACGTCATCAGTAATGAAAATATTTTGTAAGTACACACTACACCATCTAGAACTCCGATCGTCTTCTGCAATCACAACAGACTAGAACAAACACGCTTTGACAATTTTAGGTATGCAGCATTTTAAATGTGTCAAACCTTTAGAAACGTCATACAATTATGTAATATGCTGCCCTCTGCTGTTAAAATGTGTTTCCATCGTGCTGACTTCGCGGAACACAGGACAACATTCCACCTGTAATCTCATCCCACAGGTATTTCAAGATGACTTTCCACATTTGTTCTAAAGTGAGGAATGACAGAGTTAACAGTGAGGTATTTCTGACTAATGCAGCTTGTCTGGAAATGTCATCAGTGCGTGACCGGTTTCTGAACAAGAACAAAATGGATTGTACACAAATTGTTTTATTATTTAATTTCGGGCCAAGTTACAAAGGAGATAGCTGGATGATACTGACAGTTTCAATTCAGTTATTTCAGACAAGTCAATATTTTTACTAAGTTTAGTGTTTCCTAAAATGACACAATGAACCTACAGTAAATATTTTTTTAAATTGTATTCATTACCTGAAACAACTGTCTAAAATTTACATAAAATGCACTGGTGGCCAGTTTGAATTTAGTATTTAAATTAGTATTTAAATGCTTTTTTAACTAACTTTTTCTAACTAAAAAAATGTATAGCCCGGAAACATTATTTAACAGAACAGCAATTTACAAAAATAAAACTTAAAATTTAGTTAAAATCCATTACATATTTAAACAGGTAATGATTTCATAACATGTTGAATTTGAATGCGGGTTCCAGGCTTTCTTTTAAAAAAAACTACACGAACCAATGTGTATAAAATATGTATTTTTCATTTAATTATTCAACATTAAATCTACCTAATTAAAGTACAAGCTGGTACTGGGGTTAGAATTGTTCAGGGTTTTGTATATAAAGCAGTTTTGATCTTCAATATTAATCTTATCTTAAAGATGGCACTTACAGTGGTCTGGAAGCAGTAATACAAATGTGTAAGGTTGGGATGATTGTGTGCCAAGGACAACACCCTCTTCTCGATCATGGTGGACTCCACATCGTCATCCTGCAGTATGACATCTTTCTTCAGTATCTTTACTGCAAACACCCTCTCATCACTGTTCATTCGAGCTAGCATTACCTGCAAACACAAACACACGCATCATGTGTTATCATTGTAATTTATCATTACAATTACAACAGATATAACAGCCATTTATGCTAAAGCCTAATAGATAAACCGGTATTATTTACCAAACTTAAAATGTTTTTTGGAAGTTCTGGGAAAAGGTTTCTATTAATTTTGATGTGTGTCGAAGGAAAACTTCCCTAACGAAGAGGTCACATACAGATGCTGGATGAGAAAGCCTGGCTTACTTTCTTACTTTACTTTCATTTAAGTTCATCCCAACTGTGCTGGATAAAAATAATGTCAGGCTCTGTGAGGGTCAATTAAGGGTTCAGCAGCAAATTTAAGTTTCTATTGATTTTGGTTAGTGAACAAGGGCAATTTGGAGACATAAAATTGTCTGGAATTCATGTCTATGAAGTTGATTTTCACCTGGGGCAATAGCACTGAAGTAAACACTTTAATTAAATGATTATGTGCGGGTCTCAAAACTTGTGTGTTTTGGTGTGTTATGGTGTGAGAGGGTGTGTTAGCTCAGTGGTTAGGGTGTTGGGCACTCAATTTAAGGGTTGTGGGTTTAAATCCCAGGTCCACTGTAGTTACCAATGTGGGTCCTTGAGCAGGGCCCTTAACCCTCATTGCTCCAGGGACGCTGTAGCAACTCTGTGTTCAGTCTCTAATCATCAAGTTGAGATAGCTATAAGTCACTTTGGATAAAAGTGTCTACTAAATGAAAATGTGTTATCAATATCAAACTAAATAGCTCAGTTATGTATTTGATTTAGCTGCATATGTGCTTGGCATGACCTTTTGAAATTGTTAAAAAACACATTTTGATGTCAATATATGGAAAATGTTTTAAGTAATTATTCATTAATACTACTACTACTAATAAGCTGAGTCTAATTAAGTTTCCTGGGGGTGCTAAAGCTAAAAATCACAAAGCTCCTAGAGTAAAATGCAAAGAAAAAATGGCCACCATTCACACAAACATATTGACCTGACTTTAATGGATGTACTGTGAGAGAAAACTGAAACTCCCATTGGAAACCCACACAAACATACTGAGAACATACAAACTATTCAGAAAACAGAGCTTAGCTGCTTTTCCAGCAAACCTCTACAGTTTATCTCACCTTGCCAAAACTGCCTTTTCCCAGCACCTGTAGAAATGTAAAGTCTTCGAGCCTTACTTTAACAGTCTTTTGGTTATCTACATCATCCTGTACTACACTCTTAATGCTCGGACTTGACAGTTTTACTGAAGACGTTCCTTTCTGTGGAACAGACACAAGGCCATATTATTGATTTACAGTAACAGTCGCAACATTTGATTTTACAAAGACTGTTCTAGATTTGATCTGTACCGAAGTAATGCGCTTGCTGAGTCTTTCAGGCTGCAGTCCCATCTCCTCCAGTTTTTTGGCCAGTTCAGCACCGTTTACCCCACAGGTCGGTGCTACATTTCCTTCACAGCGGATGTGTACATTCATCTTACAACCTTAACAAACATAACACATTTTAACACACGTCCAATAGGTATCTCTGAATTAATTTTAAATATTTACTTAAACAATAATGTAACTATATGTCTATAGTCACCTTTACATTGGAGACCCTGCTTCAGTAGTCCATACAGGAGTGATCCACAGTGGTTACAGTATGTGGGCACTTTATAATTATGCACACTAAATTGGTGAGGAATATTAATACCAAATCCTTGGCTTGGGCTCTATAAGAGAAAGAAAACATGTTAACAAAAGTTAACAACATTAAGTTAAAACAGGTAGCTCTGGTCCTTAAATCTGATTGGTTGAGCTGTTTGTCCAGCCATGACATTATTTACAACAATGCACAACTCTGACTGCTTCACACTCGTATCTATTTGTGAAATACAATATATTATTTTAAATCATAATGTAGAGTGCTGGGGATTCCATTTCAAATCCCAAACTGGGTGAAGTTTTCACGTTCTCCTTGTGTCTGCGTGGGTTTACGCTGGGTTTTTTTCCGATTTCCTCCCAAAGTCCAAAAGCATGGATTCAAGGTAAATTGGCTGCTCTAAATTGCCTCTATATCCTGTGTGTGTGTTTGCCCAGTGATAGACTGGCACCCTGTCCTGCGTGTATTTGCTCAGCGGCAGAAACGTTCTTCCCTAGATGAGCACGAGGAACCACACTGCGACACTTATAGAGGATTAAGCGGATGATAATGAATGAATAAAAGTATGCGGATTCTAGAAACTGTGTTCTGTAATTTGGTCACTAGATGGCACTTTATGATTGCTAGAGAAACTGGAATCCTGTTACTCTGGGATAAGCGTACTCTTTAAAAAGCAGACTAGATTACATTGCCGGAAGACCAGTTTATCGACAATTTTGCTTTCAATAAATGCATTTATTAATCAAACATTTTATAAAAGCAATAAAGCACTCGAGATTGTGTATTATTGCGAATAAATCACGGGAAAGAAGTTTAACTGTACTCCGCTTTGCGTCGAGCCTACGGGGAAATCACCTTTTCCCCGTAATTTATTCACAAATATGCTGGCCATTTCTGCTTTTTTATTAATAAGTAGTAAAATGGCTGCAGGGTGGTTCCTTGGGTATTCAGGTTTATAGAATGTACCTATATAGATATAGCTGAGCTACAAGCCAAAAGCGTAACACTGCTCTCTAGCTTTAAATATAAAATGCTGAACAACACTGTATAGGACATCCCAGGTGCATTCTTGAGCAAGGCCCTTTACCCTTACTGCTCCAGAGATTCTGTATGCAACCCTGTTTTCTGACCCCCAACTATTAAGTGGGATACTTGTAAGTTGCTTTGGATAGAAATGTCTGCAAAATGACCCAATGTAGAACATCTAGGTTTGCATAATTTCGCATGCAAATTTCTGCAAGGCAAAGTGGTTAGCGTGTCATAAATGGGCCAAAAAGTTATTTTTGTTGGCCTAAAATACCACCAGTTATTTATGGTTAAGATTAGGGTTGTGGTTCCAACATAAGCCACACTATCTTCCTGTTAACATGCTCGCCTTTTAACTCATCTATTTATACATTAGTGCATCGAGATGCCCATCACGCTTTCAATGTGCTCACTACACTGTCCTGTAGAGACTCACATCTTAAGGTTTGTGTCCTCCAAACCTGCATGTGCTTTAAAGTCGTCCACAGGGGAGCCACATTATTAAAAATACCTTTTAGATCTAAACCGTCTTGATGCTATTTTATTTCTGCTATCTGTAATAGAGCTATGTCTAGAATTACTAGATTTTTAGCTTTATGGTCAAACAAACAACAACCCCAGAGGAAATATAATGTGGGTGGTGGATCATTCTAACAACTGCAGACACACTGACATGGTGACAAAGTGATGTGCTAAAACATCAGTGTTGTTTTATTGCATACAAAATCTATAGATTTAATTTTTATAAGCAATAGCTCACTGGATCATGACTATTAGTGTTAGCCAACCTCCTACACTACCTCAGTGGTCACAAGTTCTGTTGATATTTTTATATAAATCTGCATAGCAAGCAGAGTTTATAGAACAGATGAGTGACAGGATGATTTTTAACACTTTTGCAGATCAGTGTAAAGGTCAGGAAAAAAAAGTACTTGACACATGATCTTACCTCAGTTGGTGTTTTTTTCATTCGTGGACATTCACTCACAACCCGATGGTGACATTTTTTATGCACAACACAAGTACACACTGTGGAATTAAATCAAATAAAAAACAGAATTCAATTAGTATATTTTTATATTTTACAATGACACTGAAACACCTGTCATTTTAGTCCACAATAATTTAGTAGTATGGTGTAGGGCCTCCTTTTGCAGCTAATACATCATCAAGTCATCTTGGGAATGATATTACAAGTCCTGCACAGTGGTCAGTGTGGTTTTAAGCCATTCTTAACACCCGAACATCCCTTTCAGACAGCTTTCTCTTGCGTCCACAGTTAATCCTGTTGGATGTGGTTTGTCCTTTTTGGTGTTATGCTGACGTTAGCCTGGATACCGTGGCTCTTGATACGTCACAAAGACTTGCTGTCATGGTCACAGATGCGCCAGCAATTTGTCCTCTTTTGAACTCTGGTATGTCACCCATAATGTTGTGTGCATTACAATATTGGAGCAAAACTGTGCCCTGCTAACTGAACCTTTACACTGTGCTCTTACTGGTGCGATGTACAATTAATGAAGATTGGCCACCAGGCTGCTTCAATTTAGGCAT
This sequence comes from Xyliphius kryptos, assembly GCA_025769995.1. NCBI lineage: Eukaryota > Metazoa > Chordata > Actinopteri > Siluriformes > Aspredinidae > Xyliphius > Xyliphius kryptos. The sequence continues at coordinate 5,878 of JAOUQT010056151.1, read as the reverse complement.
GAAACCTCCCACACTAAAATGACAGGTGTTTTAGTTTCAGTACAGTATGACTTTTTTTATTAACAGCATGTAATGTAGTTATATGTTCGTGATGTTTACCTTGACACTGGTAACCCTGCTTTCCAAAAACTCCCCTGGTAAGAGATTATAAATAAATATTTAGTATTTAAATGTTTTGATTTTTAGGCCAAAAACTAGCCAGATAAACATGGCAACATTGAATAACCAGGCTACTTTTTAACTATTCATTTTAACAATATTACATTTTTCTGTAGGCATACATAGAAAGCCCCCCGCGACCCTCGTAGAGGACTAGATGGAAAATAATTAATTCATTAATTAATTATTGTATATGGTGGAATCGACACGGCGTCTGTATATGTCTCCATACCAATACGAATATATAAAGTAATCTGTACGTGTTATCCTCACCAGATAAAATTTTTGCAATGGCAGCAAAATGTCGGCTGTCGTAGGAAAGTAGCCATGAATTTGTGCCCATTGACTTGATGCACTTTTCTTCTTAATGCTCTCTGTCTTTTTCTGCTCAGCTGCTTATGCATCCTTTTTCTACTAAGAGTGGCGTCATCTGAAATTAGAGTTTAAGTTAGACAATATGTTTTTAAAGCAACCTTAGTGGAATATGTTTTAACATATTTCAATTCTGCCTGACTTTGCTCTTGAGTTAACTATTAAGTGTGCAATTGACATTAAATTAATTGAATTTCACATTGAGTCACAGTACCACTGAATAAGATGCAAAATTAGAAACACCTCACTGGCTAGAACAGTGTCCCCAATTTACCTATTAGATTTGAAAAGGAGTGAGGAAACCACGGAGAAAACTCACACACATGGGGAGAACATGCAGCCTTCACACGGAAAAAAATCTGTGTTTGCTGAACTGGGAATAAAATCCAGGGCCTTCTTACTGTGAGGCAGGTGCTCACCTTTACCATGGGTATCCAATGTCAAAAATGGGTGACTGAATCCTTGCATGCCATATTTCTTTGTTGAAGTCTTCGTTTTAAATGTTATATATAAAATACAATAACATTTCCAGAAACAGCTCTTTTGCTGTGGAGGTCAAGTTCTTAACCGGCTTATCATTAGACTGATTAAACATAATCACATACACTGCAAAATATTTAAAAATGTTATTTCTAGGACAAGAAAACGATATCTTGTCAGTGGTACCTCTAATTAAAGAATTTGAAATACAAAGATCTTGTTGTCCTATTAAACGTCATGGAAAATGTAACACAGTAAAAATTACAATCACAGTGTGACAAAATCCAACTACATATAACAATGAGACTGACAACTACAGACTGACAATGAGAAGTCGAAAATCTTAAAATAAAACAAGAGACATGAAACACCAAAAGACACTTACCATCAGTGAAGGAGCCTGCAAGAGAGATTGAGAAATAGACCTGGCCCTCTGGTTCCAAATTTACCTGGTAAAAAAAAAATCAAAGCCAGATAGAAACTTTTCTAATATATTTGGTTGTCTACAGCAGGTGTTTTGTACACTTTGACATCATAGTGTCCTATTTGCAAGGAAAGAAATAAAAAATAATAGAGAAAAATAAAATAGAAGTTCAAAGAAAGAAACACAACTCACTGCTGATGTTATATAATTATGGTTGTGTTTTTTCTGTAAGCTCTTAACTTCAAAACATGTGATAAACCCTAAAAGTTTGTAGAAATCAGAATAAGGACTGGTTAGAAGGAAGAACTGGATAAACCTGTTTTGTGGTTTTATTGTCCCCCACAAAGTTCCTATCCCTCAGCAGCACTGAACTCTCACTAAATACTATTAAAAGATTTATCCAAAAACCAAAAGCAGGGAAGGGATGGTGTACATGCAAAAGTCTGGAAAATAACTATCTAAATTAATAAACAATTCAATAAAAAAGTGGCTTAAGTCATATTTTTTTTGCAAATGCTTTACGTCAGTGTTCACAATTAACTCCACTTTAAAACATGAAGGCTCAGTCTCTCCACCACTCACCACTTGATTTTCCACTTTGATTTTGAGTATGGTTTCAAATCAAGAAGTCCATGGGATAATAATTTTGATATACATATTGGTCATTTTTATGTTAATTTGTTCTCAATGCATTCCACTACCTACTAAATAAACATTTTCAACTGAAATATTTTATTCATTGAGATCTAGGATGTGTGTGGGTTTTTTTTTTTTAGCAGTATATATATATATATATATATACACACACTCACACAAACGCATAAAATGCCGTTTGATTTATTTACACCTTTAAATGCTTTCATTAAGTCAGTGGTTCCCTTTGCATTAGTCATACTTGTCTGTCTCTGTCTGCAGCTTCACTGACTGGATTAAATACCATATGGGTTTTTTCAAGTGAAGATGAGATAGGGCAAAAAAAAATGCTGTTGGGTTGGTTTAACAGCATGCTTCCAAGGACAAAAAAGCCTTCGACTTCACAAGCATGGCAAACAGAAACCAAAATGATACTCAAATCTAATTATAATAAAATAAAGAAATGCTTGGTTCACATTAAAAAAAAAAACTTTCATTTTGACATTTTAAAATTACATGAAATATAAACCCTGTTTGTAATATGTATATAGTATTTCTGACAGAATATGCTACACTGACAGCACTGTGGAGAACCAGTGTACATGTTGCATATGCAGAACCATCTGCACAATAACATTCTGATTCATTTGATACATATCTATAACTTATATAATAACCTAACATGACTGCATGATAATGTATTTATGTAATTTGTTTGATTTTTGGTAATGGACTGAATGTTCTAAAGTCTCTTTAAACCATTTTAAACACTGGAATCTAAGCCGTTGACTGAAATTTAATGTAAGACTAGTGTACAAAGCAATGGGTTAATATTCAAAAGTAAATTTGCATATCACCATTAGAGATAATTATTACACTTGTGAGGAGAACACCAGCATAAAATGATGTGACAGTGGAAAGCAGTTTTATACAGCAGGTTGCAGTTTGTGGTTTCGTGCAAGGCTTAGCTAATGCAGAAACAAAGCTGTGAAGACCCCCGCAAAGGAAACAAACATGACAAAACAAGTTGTTTACTGTGCAGAATGACTTTAAGGCTAAAATAACTCAACAGTTGCTAAGGGCCAAAAATTTTGCACACACGGTATGCACAAGTGTGAGATCATATTTACTGACAATGTAGGGGTTTCAGTGCAATAATCAACATTAATATCATATCAGATTCACATACAATCAGTTATTTAGCTAAAGCTTTTATCCAAAAGTGATTCACAAGTAAGAAATGAACTATAGTCAATAATTCAAGAATTTTAAAATAGCTAATACATTTGAATCAGAATTTAGCCTGCCTCACCGATATATCATTACTTGAATATCTAATGTCTACTGTGTTGTATACTGCCTTTTATTTACTCTAATTTTGTTTTGCACAACCTGTTGCACACATGCACTTTATGTTGAGTTGTGTAGTTGCTGTTCTGTGTAGCATCTTGTTTCTGAGAATGTAGTGTCATTTCACTATATACTGTACACTATTGTACACTATTCCTTAACAGAGCAGATCACTCAGCTGCTGGTTCAAGACCTCATTGCCTGCCGGTCTCCCAGCTTCCACAATCAGGCCTCTACAGCTGATTTAAAACTCTGCGGCCTGACTTGTGTTCAGCAAGCCAAAGCTAACTCATGTCACTCCACTACTTATCTCTCTCCATTGGCTCTCTGTAGTTGTTTGCATTCAGTACAAGTCACTGACTCTGGCCTACAGAACAATCTCTGGATCTGCCCCCTCTTACCATCAATCCATCATTCTAAATACACTTCAACCCATTCACTGCGCTCTAGTGGTGAATGTCGCCTGGTGATTCAACCTCAGCATGGTGCTAATTCTCACTCCATATCATTCAGCACTGCCTTAGCATTTTTTTAAAACTTTTTAGAACAGATCTATTCGACGGGCACTTGGTATAAAAAATAATAATTTTCGAATAATGATCAGGTATCAAACCTGAACAAGCTGGAAGACCAGCAAGCAAAGCATTACAATTGGGGTCAAATTAGGGCTTGGACAAAAGCGATTACAGTGTAGCTGGTTTCTCTTTAACTACTGACTTGTGTTGTTCTCTCTTTTGTAAGTCGCTATGGATAAAAGAATCTAATAAATTATTTAATGCGAATGTACATCTGGTCAAGGTGACAGGTATTTTTTATTTATTTATTTTATAGGATCACATTTTGTTTTAAGGACAAACTCTGAGTGAAAACAGCAGATTCTTATCCCTATTAAGGTAACAAAAGTAACCAGAGTACAGTGCCAATGTACGGTCAGTGGAGAGTCGATATCGCTTTGTAATCAAGAAGAAGATGGATAGTCACAAGTCATCAAACAAAGTACCAGAATGATTTCGGACATAAGGTCACCCAAAAGCAGTGTGAAAGACTGGTGGACGACATGCCAAGACGCATGAGAAGTGTGATTAAATAGCATGGTTATTTGACCAAATATTAATTCCTTCATTCATTCATTATCTTCCGCTTATTCCTTTATGAGGGTTGCAGGGGGGGTTCCCCATGCCCATCCAGGGGAGAACGTCTCGGGCGCTGGGCAGATACAGGACAGGACAGGACAGGGCGCCAATCCGTCGCTGGGTACACACTCACTCACACTGTTACACACACATACACACACTATACAGGGCAATTTAGAGCATTCTATTTACCTTCATGTTTTTGGGATGTGGGAGGAAACCCACAAAGCCACGGGGAGAACATGCAAACTCCACCAAGATAGGGATTCGAACCGGGAATCCCGAGCGGTGAGAGGCGAATGTGCTAACCACTAAGCCACCGTGCCACCCTCGGTCAGACATTTTCAGCAAATTAAAAGTTATGCCAGAAATACAACCACTGAAAGCCTAGTTGTGAAATGCACAACCTGCCACTGCCATTACAGCATAAAACATTATCATCATGTGATCACATGACAGCATGCATGTACGTATGGTCGAGCAGGGATGTGTCTTCTTATTTATGACAAACAAACTTGTTCGTTCCAAGTTAAGGATAATGTTAATTAAACAGCATGCAGGGACCTGTTCAATAGTTGCATACTTTTAACATGTCCCATAAACGCACGCTAGTCTTGGTTTGGTCTTTATACAGCCCTGAATGTGCACACACATTTTTGTAGAAAAACTTTCCAGAACAACTAAAGCTACAGTGGGTTTCAAAAGTAAGAAAATACCCCTATTTACTGAAAAGGATTCGGCAGACAGTAATCCAGTTTTAGACATGAGGATTGGCACAAGGATGGGCTAAAACTGGGACAGAAGAAAAATCATTGTCAAGCACACCACTGTTTTTCTGGAGAAATTCTCCAGCAGTCTGATGTCACCCAGGGGTGGAGCTAAGATTTTTTTCAGTCAGGGGCCACAAAGAAGCCATACTCAGAAACATTAAGCAGGATGTGTTCAGACTTTATGCATTATGCTTATTTATAATAACACCATTTAACTTTTCTGCGACAACAAACAGGAGAAAATATAATTTGTTAAAATAAGTTTAAGCAAAATGTCAGGATTAAAAAACTGAAATCACGTAGCAGTTTATATTCTTGTGTTCACATACGTTATTATGTAAAAAGTAACACATATTTACCCATGGTACCAGTAACCATTCTCCCTTTTCTCCACTTACCATATGGATGGACTTTGTAATTTTACAATTACAGACTGCAGTACATCTGTTTTCTTTGTTTTGTTAGTCCCCTGTTGGTTCACTATTGGTCAGGAGCATCACAGAACAGGTATAATTTAGGTGGTGTATTGTTTATTGTCGGTTCTGCAGTGACACTGA
>JAOUQT010056141.1:0-10664 GCA_025769995.1 Xyliphius kryptos | reverse complement strand
GAACACAGGGTTGAAACAGGACCCTGGAGCAATGAGGGTTAAGGATCTTGCTCAAGGACCCACATTGGTAACTTCAATCGACCTGGGATTTGAACCCCCAACCTTCAGATTGATAGTCCAATACCCTAACCACTGAGATACCATGCCCACCACTGAGATACCATGCTCACTAGGAAAAGAATTGACCAAAACAACTTTCAACTGAAGTGAAAAAGACATTAAGAAACAATCCTGACTAAGAAATTATTATTTTCCATGAAATGAGCTGTTCCTTAATTATTTGCACCCCTAATAATTGCTTGGAAATAAATGTTTTGAAACGTCATTTACGGCAATTCAGAGCAATCATCTAAATGTTCAAAACATCTGGAACAGTGAAAAACAAGCCTGGAATTGGACATAAGTGTATCTTGCCACCATTTACATTTAGTCATTTAGCAGACGCATGTAATCCAAAGCGACAAGTATCATACAGGTTCCATACAGAATCCCTGGAGCAATGAGAGTTAAGGGTCTCGCTGAAGGAACCAGGGAGAAGGATGGTAAGACAAGTAAAAAGTTCTCCAAAGCTCACAGTAAGAGATTTGAAGCATCTTGAGGTTACGAGGTCTCCCATTAGGCGCGATCTACATGCCAACAAGCCGTTTGGGAGTTACTGCTTAATTCACATAAGAAAGCAACTACATGGACACCGTAAGTCACAACGCACAGTATATACATATCCACATATTCTTTTCAGATTTTTAATTTCCACAACCCTCACTTTCTAATAATATGTTCATTTTGGCTTGGTAGCTCAGTGGTTAGGGTGTTGGGCCATCAATCTGAAGGTTGGGGGTTCAAATCCCAGGTCCAGTGACGTTACCAATGTGGGTCCTTGAGCAAGACCCTTAACCCTTATTGCTCCAGGGGTGCTGTTGCCAACCCTGTGCTCGCTTTGTACGTTGCATTGGTAAAAACATTTGCTAAATGACTAAATGTCAAATATAGTATTAAATATATAAACTCAAAAGCCATCACTCATTCAAAAAAGAACAATTGCCTTTTTCAACTTTCACATTGTTATCTCATAGTCTTCCCGTAGCGCAGCACAGATATTCCCTTAGTTTTAAAAAAACTGCAACCAATGCGGTAGGCTTAGTGTATTTTAAGGATGTTAACACCTCAGTAGCAGCTATACAGTCACAGGGGCATGTATTTAAAATGTCGAAGGACATTCCCAACCAGGAATCAAACCTGGGATCTTTTAGCTGTAAGGCAGACTGTGCCGCTGTAGCTCCCTATCCCCCCTGCTTGCCCCCGGCCATGTCAGTTTGCCTAGTAAACCCAGTGACCATAAAATTCAGCATATTTAAATAAATAAATAATAATACTGACTGGAGTAATATGGAATAATGTGTTTCCTGGCTCTGCTATGTTTAAAGCACCATCATTGAATGAATAAATGAATAAACTTTAAAGAATTCCAAAATCTACACATTCCAAAATCCACAAAGTTGTCTTCTTGGAACCCGAGGTTATGACTCTTTTTGTTTGTGCATCATGATCGGCGTAAAAAGTAAATGCAAAGACTTCCCGAAGAAAAGACAGGATGCAGCACTTAGCACAAAGTGATCTCCAGCTGTCCAGGCTTTTACGCCGAACAACTCTACCAGCATGCATTGCTTCTAACATTGCGCTCATGAATATCTAATAAAGTGGCAGCTTGATGCGCAACGCACACGCGTTTACAAAGTAGTTCACTGACTTTGGCTGAAAGGCCAGTTAACAGAATGGATAGAAAATAGAGCATCTCTGATGTAGCAGACTAACCGTCGGAGAACCAAGCCAGTAAATACGTAACAACTGTAAAAGCTTTACTAAACTTTTATTTATACCAATGAAAGGTTTTATTTAAATGTAATTAAATAGAAATGGTTATTTGATTTTTTGAAGTTTTAGTTATTGAAGTACATTAACTCATCATGTGGTAATAACATGTTCTGATTTAGTGCTGATTCTATGCACACGCTACAGGAGGAGGCACAGAGGAGCCAGGTTCGGTAGTTTAAGGGTTTTCACATGACTGCATGAGCTTCTTTAGAAACTTGAAGTTTAAACATCTGTAAATCAGGTGGCTCTGTGATACTAATTTTCTCGACAGAATGCAACTTTTCACGCCACTGTGCAAACCTGTGATCAACTTATGGCCGAGTACAAGAGTACAACAACTTGTCCACTGAGTAAAGTGGAGGGGAAGATGCGAGGCCCTTGACGTCTAGCGATTGGGTGGAGTGGAGGAGAAAACACTAGTTGCTTGGCATATAGCAATTGGCGTGCGGGTAGAGTGGAAAGAGAACACACGAGTTGCTTGGCATATAGTGATTGGGTCACAGATTCACGGATAAAGTGGTGTGGAAGATGTGAGGCCTTTGGCATATAGTGATTGGCGCGTGGGTAGAGTGATGGGGAAGAAGTGAGGCCCATGGCATATAGCGGTTGGCGCGTGGGTAGAGTGGAGGGGAAGATGTGAGGCCTTTGGCATATAGCGATGGAGGAGAAAACACGAGTTGCTTGGCATATAGAGATTGGCGTGCAGAAAGAGTGGAGGAAGAGACATGAGTTGGTTGGCATGTAGCGATTGGGGCACGGATAGAGTGGTGGGGAAGAAGTGAGGCCCTTGGCATATAGCGATTGGCACATGGATAGAGTGGAGGGGAAGATGCAAGGCTCTTGGCGTCTAGCAATTGGCACATGGGTAGAGTGGAGGACAAGACACGAGTTGCTTGGCATAAAGCAATTGATGCACGGGTAGAGTGGAAGGGAACATGCGAGTTTGTTGGCATATAGAGATTGGCGCGCAGGAGGAGTGGAGGAAAAGATGCGAGTTGCCTGGCATATAGCAATTGGCACATGGGTTGAGTGGAGGAGAAGACACAAGTTGCTTGGCATATAGCAATTGGCGTGTGGGTAGAGTGGAAGGGAACACGCAAGTTGCTTGGCATATAGCGATTGGGGCGTGGGTAGAGTGGAGGGGAAGGTGCGAGGCTCTTGGCGTCTAGTGATTGGCACACAGGTAGCGTGGAGGAGAAAATATGAGTTGCTTGGCAAAAATTGGCGCATAGGAAGATGTGAGGTGGCTAACGTAAAGCTAACGCTGTAAGCATGCTACGAGTCGCACGTCAACAGCAAAGAGAACATCTGACTAAATGTGTCCTGCGGCACCGCTTTGCTTCCCGAAAACTTTACTAAAGACGGAATTGAAGAAAGTTATCCTGCCAATTAAGTAAATCAGGGAGTGACTTAAAAAAAAACATGCTGTAAAAATGCTCACCACACGGGTGTAGTATATATAATATATCATTTTAATGAGACAGTCAAACTCCAGTGCAATAAACAGCAATTTCTGCAGCTCTGTTCGTGAATATATTTAAATATAAGTCTTGGGTTTTACACATCAACCAAACACAAACATAATGACCAATTCCATGCTGGCTGTGTTTTTAAAAACATGATTATTTGTACCAATGAGGTTTTAACATTTGGTCATCACAAAGAAGAAAAGAACAATGGTACAAAAACAGCATGGTATTCTCATCTTGCAGTATGTAAATGTTTCTTTGTTTAATAACCAGCCAGAAAAGACAATTTTGTACGTTCTTCCATGTCTGTATGAGTTTTCATTACAAGATCCTGATATGCAGTATGTGACAAACTGTCCAGTGTTGCCCTATATGCACTGGGATAGGCTCCAGCACCCCTCACAGCACTTATCAGAAAACGCAAATGAATCAGAACAGAGAATTTTAAAACACACAACTTTTTTATTCTGTATCAGCTTCTGAAACTCTCCTCTCCTCACTCTTCACTCTGAGTATGTCTGCATAATGATGCTGTTACTGAAGCTGCGTTCATCGCCCGCTAGATTAGAGGAATCTGCAAGTTTCGGAGTTTCCAATTTAGAATATAAATGTGAGATGCAGGGTTTTGCTTGACAGGCATCAACGACGGTATTCCAGCTGTGATTTAACATTCTGTAATCCAGCCTTTGTGTTTTGGGTTTGGCTTTTAACTGTGCACTCAAAAAAAGCTTGTGAATTTTTTATAGTAGGAAGAAAAACAATGAATAAAAAGTGCAAGGCTACTTAATGTCACTGCAAAACAGGTTCCAGATGCAAAAAAAACACTGCTGCTCCAGAGCAAGAAGTTTTGTTGCTATGAAAGTTGTGTCATCTGTAACTACAGTTAACAGACCTGCCCAAAATGACTAAACGTGCCAGGATAGCATCATGCACAACACTGATCAGGATATTAGAAAACATTAATTCATTCATTATCTTCCCTTATGAGGGTTGCGGGGGGTTCCACATGCCCATCCAGGGAAGAACGTCTCGGGCGCTGGGCAGATACACCCAGGACAGGGCGCCATTCCATCGCTGGGTACACACTCACTCATACAGCCACACACACATATACACACTATACAGGGCAATTTAGAGCATTTAATTTACATTGAATCCATGTTTTTGGGACGTGGGAGGAAACCCACACAGACACGGGGAGAACATGGAAACTCCAACCAGATTGGGATTCAAACCAGGAATCCCCAGCGCTGAAAGGTGAATGTGCTAACCACTAAGCCACCGCGCCACCTTTCAGAAAACAAACAAATGAAATTTCAGCATTTTATAAGTTTAGAAACCTTAAGAGGCTGAACGATTGGCTGAGCTTGTTATAATGAGCTTTGGCTCAATAACCTGCTTTGTGATAAAGAACATGCAAAACGAACAAAACAAAGGCAATCTGTCCAGTTATCTCAGACTTTTGGCTGTAATATAGAACCTTCAGACAGCGCTATCCCTTTTTCAAGGAGAACAATCTTCTCCGTTCTCGTCTGTATTAAAACGCTGTGCATTTATTAGTTCTGAATCGAGTTCTATATAAACACAGCAGTTCATAAAGGTTCCAATCCTTAAAGCTTTTATATTCATGAAGCTAGATTTAGAGTTTTTGCATAAATTCATAAATTCAGAATGAGAGGAGTGATATTGGGACAGGATTCCCATGACACCCTTGTTGTATTGGCTTCTATTTATATATTAGCTATTTGCTTTTTAAATTTTTGTACTCGGTTTCACTGCAAATTCACAGAAAACGATTCTCCATTACTGCAGCATTGCTGGCACAGTGTCTCATGATGGCAGAAGAGTGGTCCTGCCATCTGCTGTCATCGCAGGCACTACAGAACGATGGATTTTATTATTCCACGCAATGCTGAACTGAACCGATTCTGTTAAACAGATAACATGACATCACACATGCATCGCAAACAGCTCAGCGCTCTGCTGGCAGGGGTGTTCCGCTTCATCCAAACGCACATGACTATGATTTTACAATACTATCAACCTACAGTGTTTTTGTGGTCCATTCTAGAGTTGGCCAGCACCATGCCATCTGCTGCGCTAACTGAAAACTTAGCATTGACCTGAAATAAAGAGGACGTTTTGATTTTATGTCTGCCTGATGTTTATAAAAGAAGTTATATTAATATTATATAAAATTCAGCTACATTCTACCATGGATTTAAGACATATTTTGAAGTGGTAACCCACACAAACAGAAGAACATGGGGAAGAACATGCCAACATTTGGATTGGCGTGATTGTTGGTTTGAGTACCACACAAAAATGTGTAGTGTTTACAACGAATGGTGAAATCAAAACGAAAATCCAGAGGGCAGACGTTTTGTGGACAGAAATGTCTCAATAATGAGAGGTCGGTGAAGATGTCCAACCACAAAGTATAGCAGTGGTGTGCTGAATCTTTGAAGTACACACCATTGTAACACTGGATGGACACATCATTGTAACACCCACAGCTTGTGGGTGTATAATTCATTACATTCCCCATGCCCATTCAGGGGAGAACGTCTCGGGCGCTGGGCAGATACACCCAGGACAGGGCGCCAATATATCGCTGGGCACACACTCACTCACACAGTCACACACACATACACACACTATAGAGGACAATTTAGAGCATTCAATTTACCTTCATATTTTTGGAATGTGGGAGGGCACCAGAGAACCCGGAGGAAACCCACACAGACACAGGGAGGACATGCAAACTCCACCCAGATTGGGATTCGAACGCTGAGAGGCGAATGTGCTAACCACTAAGCCACCATGTCGCCCCTCAAGGTGAATTGACTGCTTTAAATTGTCCCTATATAGTGTGTATGAGTGAGTGTGTCAACGATAGATTGATGACCTGTCCTGGGGGTTTCTGCCCAGTGCTCTAAACATTCTCCCATGAATGGGGAGATCAACCTCAAACCTGGTATAGGATTTACAAATATTTCAATCATCGCACACATGGCATTGAGCACTAACAACCTCAACATGGCAACCCAGGTGCAGTAAGGGTTAAGCGTTTTACTCACCTAGCAGCACAAACCAGGTTTTACATTAACACTCTAATTTACTGTGTCACACCTTAAATTAAAAGTCTGTCCTGGTATTAATAGGACTTTAAACCAGGGATATGTGATTTGGGACCAAGCCAAGGTGTCAAGAAAAGTACACGAGTTTCGAGCTTTAAGGGGTGTGGAGGTTTTAGTTTATAAATTCCAGCCCCTCCAAATTTGATTAGGTTTCATGGGAAATTTGTTGTTTTTGTGCCTTTATTGCCAGCTGTGATCTGATTGATGTTAGAAAGCTATTGCTTTATCTCCCTGCAAATAAATTAGATACCTAACCGAGCGAAGTGTAATTGCACTTCTCGAGGGAAGAAGAAAGGGGCTTTTTATCTCCCTACAGAAATAAAGGTAATTGATATGAAAAAATAGCAGTATACATTTCTCCCTCCCAACCATTTCTAATGCTTATTAGCAACTGAGAAAGTGTCCTGCTGACATGTTTGGACGTCTGCATCCAAATTAGGACAGCGGTTCGTAAGTTTACAGGAATATTGCGTATTTGTGACTGTTCATTCTGTAAATCTGTTTTTTTTTACATGGTACAATCTAATAACAATGAATACAGAACATAGTGTGGTAATTGTTTAAAGCATTATAAAGCCTGTAAGACCCATAAAAGTGACACAAGTAAAATGTTTTATCATTAGGTAATTTGTAATATACCTCAATTATTTTGCCAAAGATCTAAAGAACCTTTTAGAATAAGACTTGTGCAGAGTTCATAATGTTAAAGCAAAACAGCTCACACATTTTAGAATACTGCAGCTTACATGGCACATTTAAAACATCAGCTTTCTGATCACAGAAAGTTGCCCACTTGCTTTGGTTCCATCCAAACTTATGACCATATATGATGTAGCTATAAAACCTCACCGTATAGCCCATAATGACCACTTTATACAGATAAATCAATGTGTTTTCTTATGTGTAATGCAATTTGGGGGTGGCACGCTGGCTTAGTGGTTAGCATGTTAGCCTTTCAGTGCTGTGGATTCCCGGTTCGACGTGTCCATGTGGGTTTCCTTAGGGTTCAACAGTATCTCCCACAGTCCAAAAACATGGATTTAAGGGCAATTAAACACTCTGACACATATAGTGTGTTTGTGTATGAATGTGTGAGTGATTGCACCCAGGGATAGGAAGAGGTAGCTTAGTGGTTAGGGTGTTGGACTATCAATCAGAAGGTTGGGAGTTCAAATCCCAGGTCCACTAAAGTTACCATTGTGGGTCCTTGAGCAAGACTCTTAACCCTAATTGCTCCAGGGTGCTGTATTAACTTTGTGTTCGGATCCCAACCAAGTTGGAATACTTGTAAGTCGCTTTGGATCAATGCTAAATGTAAATTTATGGCTAGGTTGGCGTCCTCTTTTGGGTGTATCTGCCCAGCGCCCGAGACGTTCTCCCCTGAATGGGCATGGGAAAGCCCCCCATGAGCCTCATATAGGATTAAAAGGAAGATAATCAATATTGGAATGTATTAATAAGACAAACTGAGGCTACATTAAACTTAAGATTGGTAAAACCTTACACTTACAATAATCTAAACAAAGAAAAATTCAAAAAAAAATAGAAATAAATACAGGGTTACAACCCTTAATTACAGGGTTAAGGGTTTTGCTAAAGAACCCACATTGGTAACTTCAGTGGACCTGGGAGTTGAACCCGCAACCCTTAGATTGCGAGTCCAACACCCATAACCACTGAGCGACCACACCCTCAGGTACGTGCAGTGCAGAGGTGTGTGTTATTGGTAATATGTTAATGTCATGGCTGGACAACCAATCAGCCCAAGCCATTTTAAACTATCCATTTTAAAAATACATATACATCCTGTTTAAATTTTCTTTATTGCGCTACACTCAGAATTCAAAAATGAACAAATTATTAATAATTAACTATTATTATTGATGCCAATCCAACAACGGAGCTCGTTTTCGTACTTTGCGAACCAAAGTACTGCACCAGATTCTATCTCTTACTTCGTATGCAGATAAGAGTGGAGTGTTCGCCCTCACCGATAGCATCATGTGACCGATACGGCACAGGCCAATACCCTCGATAAGAAATGTGACTCTGTTACTGAACCCTCATCTATCTTAAAGACTCCACTTTATGTGAGCATGTTCCTCCGCTATTTTATCATCGACTGTAATTGAGCTTTGTTCTGCCCAACCTCAATCAAGCATCCACAGCCTAATTACAGTCTTTAGTCTAATTAAGCCCATTCCAACAACCGTGCAGCAAAATGAAGAAACTATTAGATATACATTCTGCTACCGATCGGGTTTTCCTCACTGCAACTTATTAAAAGCGCTACACTCAAAAGCGGTTCAGTTCCTCTGGCCTGTGCGGACTCGGCGTGTTGGTTCAGAGCATTATAGCCACTTGAATCTGAGCTGAGCATATGAGCATGACCCACTAGTCATTACTGTCTCCGGGAGTAAATTACCCCTTTGTTTGTAATCACAGCGCAGAGTTTGATAGGGCTAAACTAATTAGCAGCTTTTTTTAATACGCAACTTAATTAAAATTCTAAACTAATATTGCTGCAATGATGGCCGTGGCTGAAACGTTTGATACTGTGCCATAATTAGCAATAAACTCATCTGTGTCAGCGTATAGCTAACGGCAGCAAATGCTAAATGCTAAACGGACAGTTTAATAAGAGTTTGCACGGTGTGTGGATGCATTGTAGAAAGAGTTAGGTCCCAATACTTTATATTAGTCAATAGGGGTGCGAAAACTGTTGGATTCTAATCAATGAATATCAATCAAAACTAAGCTGTTTGGGTCGCTACTGAGCATGGCAACATCGTATACGTGGGAAGCCCCAGCAGTGCGGCCGCGCCAAACATGTCGAGTCCACTTATGGGGAAGCTCTCGCTAAACACAACGCTCTTGAGTTTGAGCTGCCACGCTCAGGAGAGGATGAGGAAAGTTGTGAGCATGTCCTTCCACATTAAATGCCCCTCCTTACAGCATTTAACTGCACACATAGATGCATTTTATGCGCTTTATCATTTAAACTAAAATAATTATGGGTCACTTTCTAAGTCCTTTTACTGTTTGCCTTAATGTATAGTTTTTTGGGAGTTTTTTTGCATCGATTACACAGCCGACAGTTCGATTCATCGATGCGTCCGCAAGAGTATCGATAAATGTGCTTATATTGATGCCTCTTATAAATGTTAACTACACGTTACACTACGACGAAAAATGCTAACGCTAATTGTAAAATCAGACACCAGACAGCAGGCATCAGGAGAACAACACTGTAGAACACAGATGGACCAATCAGCATCATCATACTGACACTGTAAAAACATTATGTTATGATAGTTCTCTTTCATTCTCTTGTTTCGAGATCCACCTATCGGTGGAGCAACATCCTTTTCTTCAAGTCTGACTTCACAGGCAAGAACACGCGACTTATAGTGGCAGGTTGTCCCACCTCCCCCAGCATATATCTAAAACCCAGTGGGTGCATTCGCGTGGCCTCGCATCCATTCACAGCTCTCCAACGAATTCTCACTAATCTTCACTTAACTGTCCTCAGGGGAACCCAACCTCGTAGATCAAGCCCCCATTTTTAGCCATCCACGCTACGCCAGCACTTATTTCCGGCCTAGCTCATGACGCACTTGCCTCCGGTACTTCTACGCCTCGCAGTCACGGGCCTACCCGGCCACCTGCGATGCATCTAATGCCGCAAGGGTTGTCCATCCCTTTGCGTCGTATTATGGGGTTAAAGCACATGAACGAGGCTCTCACTCAGCAGGACGGTCGTAGCCACTGCCTTGCGTTGCCAAAGAAAAATCTCGGTGTGGTCGCCATCGCACATAGCAAAGTCGTAGAGCAGTTCGACTCACACAAAGGTGTGACACCCTCGCCGAACACAATGCCCTTGAGTTTGAGCTGCCATGCTCAGAGGAGGATGAAGAAAGTGGTGAGCATGTCCTGCCACATTAAAGTGGCCACCTTAAATGCTACTTTTTACTGCATTTAACTGTACACATAGATGCACATTGTGCACTTTACCATTACCATATTGTATGTAATTATGGGTCGCTTTTTATGTCCTTTTACAGTTTTCGGTATTTGTATATATTTTTTTATATTTGTGTATTTGTAATATAGTTCTTTTTGTTTCAATATCTTGTGGTGGCAGTTCTCAAAGCATTTTACTGCTAGCTGTACCATGTATATA
>JAOUQT010056133.1:0-10664 GCA_025769995.1 Xyliphius kryptos | reverse complement strand
ATTAAATTCTAGAAAGAGGAGTTGTTAAAAGTTGTTACACCTTTATCCTGTGACTTATTCCCAATAATGCACAACCTTTAATAAAACACATTATAATAAAAAAACATGGTTTGATTCACAAAAGTGTTTAATGAACGAAAAATTGTTCATACACTGGTTTTCTGCTATGTAATCTAGTCCAGTTTTTAAAGTAACTGAGCAACAGGTTTCTGGTTTCTCAATCAAATCCTGTCATCCAAGTGCCAGGACACAGTTTATAAAAAACATCTGGAAGATAATTTATTGTTTGTCATGTATTGATACAAATGTGAAGCGGTCAGAGGTGTGTATTATTACGGCAGGACAAACAGCTCAGCCAATCAGATTTAAATACTGGAACGATTATAAAACAGGAAGTTCCAGTCCTTACATTACTGACAATAATGCACACCTCTAACCGCTTCATATTCATATTAATGCGTGATACATTTTCCTGATATATTTTTTAAATAAATTTGTTAAATATGTTTTGTAATTGGATTGTTAGAGAAGCCCTAAACTTGTAAATCAGCAATCAACTAGATTAAGTTGTGGAAGACTAGTTTATTAGCAATTTTACATTCCATAAACGCTTTTATAAATCAAACCTTGTTTTTGTAATTATAGTGTGATTTTATAAAAGCAAAATCTCCACGTGCCTGACAACATCTCTTTCCCGTAATTAATTCACAATAATGCAATAATGATTGCTTTACAAATGAGCACATGCTAACATACAGCATCAAACTGTCCTGTACTAAACATGAATGATCAACACTGAACTATTTTGCATCTGTGTTCTTAGCACAGTCCGGTGTTTGGGGGGCCTCAGTGGTGGGATGCTTTTAGGGATGACCCAGGACGAGCTTAAACTTGTATGTCCAGAAGAAGGACGACGAGTTTATTATCAGCTACAGAATGTTAAATCAGCTCTTGCTGTGAGTAAACACACACACATGCAAAAGAATTTTATTATCACTTTCCTTATTCCAGCACAATAACTAGTGTGCATGTGTGCAGTTTGCCAGTGAAGTGCGGCGACCAGAGTGACCAGCGCCCAAGATGTTCTCCTCTGGATAAACATGGGGAACCCCACTGCAACCCTAGTAGTGGAATAAGCCGAAGATAATGGATGAATTTATAAATGCATTTCTTATAAATTGGCCTATCGCAACGTAATCTAGCCTGGTTTTAAAAGTGAACACTGATTGCTGAGTAACAGGTTTCCAGTTCATTACAATTAAATCCTGCCACCTAGTAACCAATTTACAAAACACAGTGTCGTAAATAGGCTCACTGTTTATATTAATGTATACTTTACAATTTAAAGTAACGTGTTGTATGTCATGCTTTGATACGAATATAAAGCAGTCAGAGGTGTGAATTATTGTCAATAATATCACAGCTGGACAAATCAGATTTAAGGATTGGAACTACCTGTTTGATAAAAAATTGTAAATGAATGTGCAGTGCTCCCATGGCCTTCGTTTATTATTAGAATTGATCTTTTTTTTAAGTTTTTAACATACTGCTTTTATTTGCACATAACTGTAAATACAAATCTATAGCCTAACCCCACAATTCCTCCCAGCGGATTAATAAAGTATTCTGATTACACAACCATCACTTACACAGTTATCTTGTATAAATCATTCTACCCTTTCACTGCAGAACAACTGAAGTCTTAGAAATTACGTTATTATTACAAAATTCTATTATACTGTACAATACTGTGATCATTGTGGTCTTTAGTAAAAAGGGGTTAAGCGAGACACATTTAACACTGGGTTGATTGAAGATTTAAGTTTGTCATGACTTTCGACAAGGTTGTTGACGTCAAGACAAAGTGTGATCAATCTCCACTGATCAATGGCTCTGCCGTGGAGATCGTCAAGAGCACCATATTCCTTGAAGTTCAACAGGCACAGGACCTCACCTGGTCCCTGAACACCAGCACCATAGCCAAAAAAATCCCAGCAGTGTCTCTAATCCTGTGAGAGCTGAGGAAAGCACATCTTTCACCTCCTCTTCTTACCACATTCTACGAAGGTACCATTGCGAGCATCTGCATCAAGTATCTGCAGTGAGAACAGCTCAGAAGATCATGTGTTTCTCTCCCCATCATTTACATTTGGTCATTTTGCAGATGCGTTTATCCAAAAGGACTTACAACTGGGCTCAGAACACAGGGTTGATACCTGTTGATACCTTGAGCAATTGGGGTTTAGGGTCTAGCTCAAGGACCCACATTGGTAACTTCAGAGGAGCTGGGATTTGAACCCTCAATCTTCAGATCGATCGCCCAACACACATTGAGAGCAACCACTCCCTACCACCATCCGACATTTACCAGCAACCAGCATTTTGGATAATTATACACACCCCTGACCTTTTTTCTGTCTGAAAAAAGCTACTGGAACATCCGTGCCCTCACATCCAGACTGTGGAAAAGTTTCTACCATCAGGCCTTCAGACTCCTGAACAATCAATCAGGTATGAACAATTAAATAAAGGACTTGACTAAACTTATTCCCCCCCCCCCCCCATTTACAGACAATATAGTTTACATCTACAGGCATATTTTGCACCCTGTGGTTCACAACTAGTGGGCCACCTGCACTGTTCACTTCAATGTTTATTGTCTTGTATGTATTGTGCAAAACAACATTACAAGCTGTTGCGCACATGCATGTTATGTTGAGTTGCAAAGTTGTGTAGTTGCTGTTCTGTGTAGCACCTTGTTCCTGGACAACATTGTCTCACTCCACTATATACTGTACACCACAGTAAATTGTGAGAATTACAAAACTACTTAAACTTTATTGACAGCCCTAATTATCATTATCATCATCATCATCACTCCACCATAACCAAAATTTCATAATTACCACCTTTAAACATGTAATTTATCCTCAGCACTATCAGATGAGCACGACACCAGCATCACATCAAAATACCAACAACCATTGATTCGGCCATATAATTTATAAAAAGTTTATTTTAATTAATGCAATTTACAGAGTTATAAAAGGATGTGTTTAACAGGCTGCAACGAGTTGTTTGGATGTAAGCTCCTGATTTTAAAAAATGACGGCAGAATAAAATCCAGTGTAGTTTCATTGCCACCAACCTCATTCACAGATCAAATATTATGCAAATTAAAACTGTAGCAGTTTATCATGTTGCATACTAAGGTTATACACTAAACATAACTCACTACTATATGAACATTATGTAAGATTTGTACGATTTAATTGTAGGATTCAAAAATCAAACATTAAGTGTGTGTAATATATATATATATAAAATTATACATACAGATAATAAAGTGTGCATATGTAATAAATTGTGTTTATATGAATGCAAGTGTGCTCATAAAGTTATTGTGCTTGCAGAGTGGGGGGCAGGTGAGTAGGTCCCCCTGGTGGGAGGGGCCAGGTGTCACTTCCCTGGTGAGTCTGTAGGAGACGGTACAGCTGTTTGAGTTGAGTGACAATGTTGTCCTTTATATCGGGAACTGATATCTGAAGCCTCACGCTGGAACTGTCAAAAGATCGAGTTCCATCAGAACTAAACATCTCAGTAATGATCCGTGCTACGACTGGTACCACCTACACACACAATCACAAAGGGAAAAAATATTAAGATCTTACATTAGCAACTCTATTTAGAGATAAATTACCATTATAAACATGTTCCTGTGTAAACATACAAGATTGAAATCACTCAGGCCTGGGGGTATAATGGTACGTTGTGTATGTCATTAAGCGTAGGGTATGAGCGCCAGAGTTCGGTATGCACTTTCACATGCAGAATACAACAGTACTGAACATGCAAGAATTAAAAAAACAAACAAGACAGAACTCAAATTAAGAGGCGGGCTCTACACACAAGTGAACACCTCTAGGCAAGTCATGGTGAGGGTAGCTCAGTTTAGAAGTGGAGAATTGGACCTAAAGTGGAAACGCTATACAGAAGTAACATACAATGCTTCATTTAAATTAACTGTCTGTTTAACATAACATCTGTGATTAACACTGGAGCAGCTAGATGGCTTGTCAGCGCCATGCAACAGTTGTGAAGCAGTCGAAGGCATGTGGTTAAGGAACCAGCCTTGCAACCTGAAGGTTGCCGGTTTGATTTCCAGTCCCACTAAGTACTCTGGCTGAAGTGCCCTTGAGCAAGGTACCTAACCCCAACTGCTGCCCAGGCGCCATATACTAGGCTGCCCACCACTCTGGGCACGTGTGCTCACTTCACCAGTTTGTGTATTTGTCTGTTTCAATTAATACAATTATTATTATTATTATTATTAATAAGGACAATTATTTACCATTGTAAACACAAATCATTCGTTGTCCACATTGAAAAAACACCTTGTCAACAAAACCACTACAAATGCCAAAGTATTACTGTAATTATTACAGTTATTACGGTGTGGTAGCTCAGTGGTTCGGGTGTTGGGCTATCAATCTGAAGGTTGTGGGTTAAAATCCCAGGTCCACTGAAATTACCAATGTGGGTCCTTGAGCAAGACCCTTAATCCTCATTGCTTCAGGGATGCTGCATCAACCCAGTGTTCTGACACCAAACAAGTTGGGATACTTGGATAAAAGCGTCTGCTAAATAACCAAATGTAAATGTACATTGATCAATTTCTTTAAATTCTTAGTTTTTGAAAATACAGGCAAATGCTTTGGTGAGTTATGACTGTTCAGGTTGCACCTTCACTTTATGAAATAAAAGAAAAATTCTAGCCAAAACTTTTACGTCAGACATAGGCTAATTTTCTCTGCCAGTTACAACACTGCCATTGTTCACTTCAAATACAAAAACTGCAAGATCAATCACAATTTTTGACAGAACAAACATACTTCATGCCGTCTACTTGTTACCTGACCCGTCAAGGCACTTCTAAAAATCTGAAGTGAAATATTTTTATTTCCATAAAACATCATCAAAATTTATTGAAGTTTTAGAGTGAACTTTCTTACCTGCACCATAATAAGCTTCCTTTCTCTTGGTCGTCCATCAGGCCACTCCTCTCCAAAACATAGGTGAATGTCAAACTGGGGCAGTGAGGGAGACTGTCCACGCTGATGTGCTATCACTCCTGCAAATGGATACACATGCGTACAGTATATGTTTTATGGTGTAAAATCAAACATCATAAACTCAGGTTTTTCAAAATGTTATAAAACAGGTAGCTTCAGTCCTTAAATTTGATTGACCGAACTGTTTGTCTAGCCGTGACATTATTGAAAATTATCACACACCTCTGACCGCTTCACAATTGTATCACTATGTGACTTAATACATATACTTCTATAGATCAGAAGTATTTAATTAAAATTCAGAAGTGTACAGTTAAAGGAAACTCCGTCAGTCCAAGGTCCAGGTTGTAATTTCTCTATTCCATCGAATATGCACAAATCTGAGGTTTATTGTCTACAAATAAGTCCCTGAACAGGGACTGCACAGAGACGCCCGTACTGTAAAGACAAAAAACATTCTGGGAGTGGTAGCTCAGTGGTTAGGGTGTTGGACTATCAATCACAAGGTTGGGAGTTCAAATCCCAGGTCCACTGAAGTTACTGATGTGGGTCCTTGAGCAAGACCCTTAACACTCATTGCTCCAGGGTCCTGTTTCAACCCTGTATTCTGACCCCAACTAGGTTTGGATCCTTGTAAGTCGCTTTGGATAAAAGCGTCTGCTAAATAACTAAATGTAACACTTGTGTCTGGACCGAGACTCATCAGTGAC
The DNA here is from genome assembly GCA_025769995.1 of Xyliphius kryptos. Taxonomy (NCBI): domain Eukaryota; kingdom Metazoa; phylum Chordata; class Actinopteri; order Siluriformes; family Aspredinidae; genus Xyliphius; species Xyliphius kryptos. The sequence goes on along the minus strand of JAOUQT010056133.1, from coordinate 4,882 downwards.
CCATGCATTACATCATTTTTTCCAAATGTTGTCGCATATATTCAAAACACCTTGTTTATAGTTTATCATCTCGGTGTAAAGACTATTGTGTACTTTTACGCTTTTAGCACTAACTGCTGTAATATGCAAATATCTTTGGGATTATTAAAGTGGCATTTCCCAAAGGTAAAGCTGCATATTGCAGCAGCCAACAAAACCCACCTGCTTACCCCTCCACCCATCCATCTCAAGTGTTAATACTGGCACTTTAAATGAACATTAGCATACAGTCAAAGCATATTACATATTAATACTAAGTTGCACTATGCATGTGACCAATTTGGCTTGATTAAAATTAAAAACTCATAGGATGTTTTTTGCAATGGTTAACTAGGGAGTATAAAAAAAAGGAACCAAAATAAATTAGGAGTACCAAATCAGATAATATAATATGAAAAATGTAATTCCAAGCTGATGGACATAGTTGCACAATGTGCTGCATGGCAACAGTTTGACCAAGTCCAAATGTGTGCTGTAAAATGTGTTGGGTTCTTAAGCAAGTGAACTAGTAAGGAGTTTAATCTTCTCACCACTGAGGAAGCTCTCAAGACAGAAGAGTTTAACTCTGCGCTGGCGCTCAATGAGGTTTGGAATATTAGGGTTGGCTCCACAAGGTCCGGACCAATACACTTTACACTGGCACAGGCGCACGGCATAGATGTCATGGGCGCTGATCTCCAAGATGAGTCCACGGTCCATGACATCAAGCAAGCGATTGGTAAAGATCCGCTGCTTGTCATTGGCAATGTGCTCAGTGGGGGGAAAACGTAGCTGCTCCAGACTGACTGGCCCAAATAGCTCCTCCTGATTTTCCATGGGCCCCAAATCACCATAAAACAATCGGCAGCCTTGTGGATTACTGACCGTTATAGTCGGGCACACTTCCTTTCCACGATAATAAAACTGTACCTCCAGATCAGTCACTGTGTGCAGACAGACAGAGAATAGTTAAAACCCTGAAAACTTAAATAACAAGAATAATTGTACAAGTAGTGCAATCATTTTTCTTTATAAAATGAGTAATTCCGGTCCATAAGTCTTATTGACAATAAGGCACACCTCTAACTGCTTCACATTCGTATCATTGCGTGATGCACAATACATTAGTTTTTTTTTTTTATAAACTGCAGTCTGTAATTTGAGCATTAGATGACTGTAACCTGTTATTCAGCGATCAGCGTTACCTTTATTATTATTTTTAATCTTATTATCGATTTTGCATCTAATAAACGCATGTATAAATCAAACATTGTTTTTATATAACTTACAAACACACTATAATAAACAATTAGCCACTTAAATGTGTGCATTATTGTGAATAAAATCCCAAGAATGTACAACCTTGGCAGCTTTGTTAGATTTTGTGATTGTAAAACTTACACCATGTTAAAAACATGTAGATTTAGAATGTTATCAGGGGAAAAACGAAGAAAAAAAAACAAAAAAAACATTAAAACAGGATAAAACAAATGTACATTTGGTGTGATTATTGTTTAAGAAATAATTATAATTATGCAATAAATAAAAAAACATATCAAAGCCAGAAATCACAAAACCACAGTTCCTTATATTTGTTATTTATTTAATAACTTTTGTTACTTTTGCACCGTATATGTCCTATATACCAATAAGCAGATAAGTGTAACTACTTTTATTCTGTTGAGCCACATGGTCTTAAGTTATGGCTACCAGCATAATACATATTTTTTTTTTTAGTATATATGCCGTCTTTACGATGTTGAGGCGCTATAAAAGGTTAATTAATTGTCATGTTATAAATTGCATTTTATCGTCTCGCCTATGCCCAGCCGTGTAACTGGACACAGTTGCATGCCGGTCCCAAGCCCGGATAAATGGGGAGGGGTGGAGAAAGCAATGGCAAACTTCTCCACTATATGTGCCAAAATACTTCGTGAATTCATGAAGTGACAGAGGGTCGGCTACGACTGTACGGGATAATAATCATCATCGTCTCACCACCATCACCACCAATAGGACAGCGTTTAAATTAACATAAAGATTTTCTTTCTTGTCACTAGTTTCTCTGTAGATTTTAAATTGATTCTTTTTGAACTTACTTTAATTTACATTTATTTAAGTAGTCTCATACGTTTCTTCTTACTAGAGTATACGTCAGAAAACAAAATCACAGTAATAGGTCGCCTCATGCTAAAGCAAAAATCTCTAGTCTGTTTCTTAAAACACCTTAATTATTAAACACTAATTAAAAATTCGGTAAAGAAGCCCCCAGTTAGTTTTGCAATTTGAACTGGTATAAGAGGTCTTAAAGGTGATTGGTTAAAAGAGGTGTTTGGTATCCATATAAGTATTAATTAAAATGTGGTTATATTCACATTTATGCATTTAAAAACTACTTTTATTACTAACATTTATTTAAATAACATTAATAGTTTAGTCATTTGAGAACTCGGTGTGGTAGTTACACACACGTACAGCAGTAACACAAGAAACAGAATTACAGAAGTATTATTTTGCCTTTCAAATTAATTTTAACTGAATATGATCTCTGTGTTTGGAGGATTGGTGGCTGATACTCACTGGGCAATGAACTGATCCAGGTCTCAGGTGTTGGGAAAATTACTTCAGAGAATGGTTGACTTTCCATGTTGGATGGAGGCTGGACCTCCATTGGAGCTGATGGAGTCATCTCAACATCCTGGGGTTCCTTCTTTGGCCAGACCTGAGGAGAGGTGGAGCCAGGAGAGGTCCAAACAGGCGGTGCTGGTGAACCAGTCACTGTCACAAAAAGAACTAGGAGTCATATACATATAATTTTAAATAAAAGTAAAAAGCATGTTCAAGTAAAATTGTCACATAGTAGTTTAAGTCATGTTATTGTATGAATATACACATTCATTAAATGTAGTTAGCTAGTTTAGCATTTCTTAAATGGTGGGTTACGACCCAAAAGTGGATCTGATTGGGCCGTGGACAGCTTGTGCAGGAATTACAAACGAGAGTGAAAAATATTTATGTCATGTCATTTATACTGGGTTCATATTTTTGGTCTGAGCTATTTTCCCCTAATCATGTAAAAACTTAAGTCAGCTTTTACAATGCAGATAGCACAAGGAACCAGCACAGTGTCAGTTATTACTTAAAACTAATGCTCCAATGATTCTTTAAGACTAGAAACCCAAAGATAAGTTTATCTCCCGTTAATGGTAAAATAATTGTCATTAGATTGTCCGCTGAGGGAATCACGAATTACTTAATGATCCAAGTGACAATGAATTTAACTTAAACAGGTTAATACTCAACCTCTTTTTTTTTTTCTGTAAACCAATATTTTGATCCCGTCTTTGATTTCCCGCCACAGAGTAATGACAAGGCATTTTTTTGACAATGGAATCCCCAACCCATATGAGGTTTGGCAGAGGACGGATTTTCATCTCCAAACTGTGTGACTTTTGGCAGGGGGTCGATATAGAGATATATATATATATTCTTGGTCTAATTTCTGAGCTTTGAACTTTTAGCAAAATTCAGCTTCATATAACGTAAGGTTACTTTTCTATGAATAATAACTTTGGAGACAGTAAAAACTTGAACATGTGATGAACGTTGTGATGCTTTATATTCAATCAGTGTTCTAACATGGCATAGACAAATCTCATTGTCCCTCTCTCATTGTTATGCTTTCCATGAGAAGTGAAAGTGAAATTAACGCTTTACTTTTAGATCCATCATGGAACCAAAATGTTTCCAAAACCAGCAGCTCAAAGAAAAAGAGAATTAACATGCCTGAGTTGACGATGGAAATAATTACAAAAATAAGATCACTAAAATTGGCAGCATGTAGTCTCCAGCCACGATAAAGTTTAACTGCAAAAAAGGAAGTGTTCAAGAAGATAATGTCCTGAAAAGCATTAATGTGCTTACAAAACGGACTAAAGGTGCTAAAGTTCTTATTAATTTAAATCAATCTTTATTTACCATTTACATTAATCTTCGAGATTATATATATATATTTTTTTTTTTTCTTTACAAAACACTGTATGTATAATTTCTGTTTTCAATTACACACTACATTCTCTATAAAAGGTGTTTCATGCATTTTGGTCTACAACAAATTAATTGGATTTATATTTGATTTAAATAAAAATAGATGCCTCAGTTTGGAATAGGAACAGTAACAAAAGCAGAGGTTCCAATAAACATTCAAAAAAAGAATCTATTCAGTCATTTGTTTAAAGGAGCCATTTTTGTGGCACAAGAAGAACCTATATGGTACATTTTATTGAAACAAATCAAGGTGATACCAGGTGGGTGATACGGAGGAGGTGGTGGTTCTGGTGTGTCAGGAAGATCATCATCTTCACCGTCTGAATCATACGTAGGTGCAGAGCCTGTAGAACCTTAAAAAACAAACAACAAAAATTTCTTATAGCTTGTTCTTAAGACTTGGTGAAATTGCATGTCTTTAGTTTGTGTGTGTATGTGTATATACCTGGGTTACTAAGAGATTGAGGAATATCACACACATCATAGATCTTCAGAGGGTTCATGGGAATAACTTTGGTTCCATCATATATAAGGTTAAACTCTCGGCTCTTATTCAGAGCACAGCGCAACTGAGCTTTCCATTTAGCAGGATCCGGTTCGTCCACCCCCTCCTGAAACTTCCCTGTCTCTACAGCCCAGGCCTACATACACATTGACACACACACACACACACACACAGGTAAATAGACACAGACAGCCAGTGGGGATCATTCCTGCCTGTGTGGCAGAGGAGAGTTAGTGGGTATTAAAGAACAATAATGTACAGTGTACATATTCAACTTTAGTTTAAGAGAATATGGATTTTCCTAATTATATA
>JAOUQT010056124.1:0-10664 GCA_025769995.1 Xyliphius kryptos | reverse complement strand
GTCCACTGAAGTTACCACTGTGGGTCCTTGAGCAAGACCCTTAACCCTAATTGCTCCAGGGTTCTGTATCAACCCTGTCTTCTGACCCCAACCAAGTTGGGGTACTTGTAAGTCGCTTTGGATAAATGTAAATGTAAATGGAATGGATAAGAAGCTGAGAAGTTGCTGTCCATTCGATCAATTTTAAGACTAGTTATAAAACCATTAAAAGCAAATATGATCAATACTATCCAGACACCAAGTTTGTATCTGTAACTCCGCTCATATCATTAACCTTTAAAAACATAATAAAAAAAGCGCCCCACATGCACACGGTAGTCAGTTGCCTCCTATTAGCACCCCAAAGATGTGACCCCAACCTGGCCCCGGCCTGAGGTTCTTCACCGAGATGCTCCATGCCCTTTCTCTGCTATGTTTTCCCCTGGTTCCTCATGCTCACTGGCCCTGGGCGCACCTAATTGAAAGCGGTCTCGGGGCTCAGGCGGAGTTCCGTTTCTTGCCTAATCCTCTATCGGACGAGCTCACATGGTACCAATTAGGTTCCTCCGACCGCCTCGCTCTTCTCTTAGCATCTCTGCTCACTCGGCCTGGCCATTTGCTGGAGTTTATGTTATTAACTGCATACTGCACAGTTCCTGCCTGTCAAAAGAGCCCAGAGATCTTATCACTGCCACCACAACATATACGATTACCTCGAAAATATTCCATAAATTAGATCGGGATTGGCAAATCTGGAATACAGAAGAAAGTACGGGCTGAAAGGAAAAAGGGATTTACTATGAAGTGTATTTAAAAAACAATATGATTTCCTGTCGTTTGTTTAAGACAGAAGATGCGTTTTGCCTAAAGGGCTTCGGATTTGAACACGTTAGTGCCAAACGAAAAAGAAAAAAAACCCTGATGTTATGTTATTTATTTTGGTCCGTCACCGGCACTAAATACAAACACTGTGGCTCAGTGATGGGTTTACATCCTCCACTGTAATCAAATAAAGCTGCTTTTGGGAAGAGAACTTTTGACCTGGCATACAGCTGTGTATTATCTGCAACATCATTCTACAGAGCAATTTATAGAATAAAAGTCCTGGATACCTAATTGTTTAATAATGTATTCATAAATCTATTTTTTTAATCTAGCTGCAATTGCACAGAACATGTGCAGCTTATTTTTAAAGACCAGCACCATGCAGGTTTTAATCAAAACTATTTTCTCATCATACACTATATGGACAAAAGCATTAAAAAAACCTACAGAAGCATTAATGACATCACAGAATAACTTGGTTGGAATGGTTAAGATGGTTCCCCCTCTGCAGCTATAACAGCTACCACTTCTCTGGGAAGGCTTGCTACAAGTGTTTGAACTGCGTCTGTGAGAGATTTTGCCAATTTATCCAGAAACACCTTTGTGAGGTCAGATACTGATGTTGGACCATAAGTCCTGGCTTACAATTCATCCCCACATTGGATTGGTTGAGGTCAAAGGTCTGTGGGGGATCAGTCAAGTTCACCAAACTATATCTTTATGGACCTTACTTTATGCACTGGGACACCATCATGCAGGAACAGAAAACTCCATAAAAGATACATTTGTAGATATTTAGTTTTATCAAATGGGTAGTTCTGGTTCTTAGATCTGATTGGTTGAGCTATTTGTCCATTCCTGACAATGATGCACACTTCTGAGCGCTTCACATTCATATCAATACATGATATACAATACAATATTTTAAATCGTGTACCATGAATGTTATGTAATTTGGCCATTAGACGGTAAGTTTTAATTGTTCAAGAAACCCCTATCCCGTTACTCAGCGGGTTCGATTTCTAACAATGTTGTTTTTAATGCACGCATTTATGAATCAAACCTTGTTTTTTGTTATAGTGTGTTTGTAACTCGAGGTTGTGCAAAATAGTAAATAAATCACAGGAAAGTGGTGTAACTGTACTCCCCTACACATTGGGCCTAACAACAGCTCTTTACCTAGATTTATTTGCAATAATGCACACACTCTCGTGTATTACTGCTTTAATATAAAATATCAAAGATTTAAAGTAGTCTGGTACAAGTTTTGACTCAGTTCCATTAAAACAGGATATTCATCTGCTTTTTCTTTTAAATCTCTGTCTCTCTTTATGATCCAACAATCATTTTAAATAGATGACTACCCTGAACTGCACCTGCAGAGAAAAGCCCGGTGTTGTCCTGTCTCCAAGAAGACGTCTGCATAATAGTAGTATATGTCTCTAAGTCTTTAAGCATTTGCAAGTCAACTAGTTGTGGGCACCGACGCACCCCTCTTTCTATGACAGATGTTGACTTTTGCACCCATCACCAACAATACTAGATAATTACTTTTGACATTGGCACAGAACTCGACACCTAAAGGAAAAATCTATTATGCCTCCAGGATCAGAGATCGGCAGCACTGATGTACGCTTTCCTCCCCAAGTTTATACTTCGAACTGAAAACTATTAATGGAATTACACTGAGAACTAATCAGTGATTATAACATTGTGGTTGATTTGTGTTTGTAATTATAAACACACCACTCATGTCTAAACCCGCCTCAGTAGCTCAAAACTCAGATGTAAGCTACTGGCTCAAAGCAAATGATCAGGATGGTTTTGCTTCCTTGGCAGAGCTGCCTCTCCTGAGGGGACCTCTGTCTTTTGCTAGGTGAGCATTCATACCTATAAGCTTACCACTTTTAAAAATCCATGCAGCGTTATGCTTTGCAAGTTGAAAGTAGCTTGTTTGCACCTGTATTTAATAGAATCTCATGACAAAGGCAGTAAAACCGATTGGGCCAAAAAAAACAACAAAAAAAACAAACACCCAGATAGGGATTCGAACCTGGATTCTGAGCACTGAGAAGCAAACGTGCTAAACACTACACCACCATACTGCCCACCCACAAACATATACAACAATAAAATGAATGAATGTAGAACACAAAATAACATGATGGAAGGTCTGACCATATCACTGTAACATTACTAAATCCAATCTAGACCCACCAGGTTTAGTAAACGAATTCGGAGGTAGTTTGTGGTAGGCTTGTTAAAAAAAAAAACAAAAAAAAAACAAACATCTGTTTAGACAACAGAACCATGCAGCACAGGGGTTGATGCCGATGAAGCAGCGTAGCGTGAAGCCGCGTGCTAAGTTATGTTCACGGTCTCATTCTAACATCCTTCTTTTTCTTTTGTGCTCCTCCTGGTTGTTTTCCTGTAACATGCCTGAAACAGAATCTGGTCTTCATTTGGGCCTCGAGGTAAAAATGAAAATGTGCAATGTCCAAAACTGGTGTGGCTCTGTTCAGGAGCCTCAAGTCCTTGTTTGAGTAACAGCAATGTAAAGTGTACGCTGCACTTCGGGACATGTGGTTTTGGTTTGCGAATGTTTTACTGACGAACAGCGTTTCTGCCTTGGAGCGCAGTGCTGCTCATAAAGACCATATTGTCCCTCCCTGCCCACACAAAACGTACACACACACACACACACACACACACACACACACACACACACACACACACACACACACACACACGTATGACATCAGAAGTCTAGCTGACAGTCTCCTCACATATACAACTTCTGTTATTGATAAATCAGTACATATTATTGCAGCTTTATGAATCTCTATTAACATTTTGATTTTTCTTAATAAAAAGGTACACGGAAAAATTTAAAGCACTTATTTTAAAGAAGGTGTAGTGCATGTCACTAGGGCGTTACCCACTCTGAGGTACTTTTATATAATGCTTGGAAACACTACATTCTTGGCTCGTAAAAAACGACACAGTCTCTAGAAGTACCAATAAGTACCCCTGGGAGGTGCAGCAGTGCAGATTGTTAAAAATCAGTGTTCTCAGGAGGATGAGGCGTTTTGATTGCACCACACTCTGATCTCTGCAACAATTTTATCTATAATATGGTGTTAATTTGCATGTGAATAATTTAACGTCTAATAGGGATGAGACAATCAATCATTTTTGCAATTAATAATGATAAAAAAGAATTAATTAATTGTTTAGCTTCAACATAATCAAGAAAAAATTCATGAAAAAAATTAAGTGTCGCAACTTGCACAGAACAAAAAAATATATATATTTCTGATAACAAAATATTATTTTGGGTTTACATTAAATAAGAACAATAATTATAATAATATTACCATGTATAATACCATGTATAATAGAACCATGTATTGTGCCCGTGATTTCTGGCATTTTTTTGTAAATTACTCCATAAAATCGTAATAATCGTTATTATTTCTCAGACTGTAACTGTAGCATTAAAATCTGTAATCATATTGTCTTAGGACAGAGGCAAAATCCTAGTGAAATACTATACAACATACCATGTGGACAGAAGTTCTGGTACACACCTTGCTTGATCACTCCATCCAGCTGGTACCTTCAGTAGTATTACCAGTCATTGGGCAACTTGTACGGTTCTAGCTTTGTGAGAACTGTTTGATGAAGACCCTTGTGTCTCAGTGCATGAATATAATTGGGTGGATTTGTTGTGTTGGATCCTGATCTCAAACCCACCAAACCATGTTCGGACCTAGGAACAAAAGAGGAAGTAGTTTTATACACTGTTCAAAAAAAATGAAGGGAACACTTAAATAACACAATGTAACTTTAAGTCAAGCACATTTCTGTGAAACCAAGCTGTCCAGTTAGGAAGCAACACTGATTGTGAATCAATTTCAATTGCTGTTGTGCAAATGGATGTGTTATTTTAGTGTTCCGTTCATTTTTTTGAGCAGTGTATAAATTTGGTAGTTTCTGCTGGCACCCTGAATATTAAAACGTGCTGCATTATGGCGCCATCTTGTGGTCATTTCATGTGTAGATAGGGTTACGGTCAATTAAGTCAGCTCAGCGTGGGTCAGTTAAGTTTTTCCACACCAGATTCACCCACCTAAGTCTTTATGCACTTTATGTATGGATGTACTGGTACAAAAAGGGCCTTCCCCAAACTGTTCCCACAAAGTATACGCCTGTGGTAATGTAACAGAAGTAATGTTACATACGGAGGCCTGGAAGTCTCAGTTTTGACGTTTGACTATTACTCAATTGTCCCCAAATTAAACACCAAAATGTTACTTACCATCTTAATATTAAACTCGATTCATATAAATTATTTTACAATTTATTATATCAGCTGTGACACAAACATTTTACGTCAAAAAAAAATAACAACCCGTACCTCAGCTTGTGGAGCCTATCAGCTTCAGGACGTTTTTCCCAACGCGTCTTTCTTCTATGAAAAGTTCGAGAAAGCAGCCATTAAAAACTGTTTTTATACAAAATAAAGTTTATTTATATAATTTTGTTGATATTCCTGGTTGTTTTGCCGAATACTTTACACATTTTATTTCTAAATTATCGTGTTTATGAACTTCGGCGTTTGGTTTTCAACTGCTGATAAATAAACCGTCAAACGAATCCGTGATTCAGATTCGGTTCCGATGAGTCGACACTAAGCGGTGGCTCCACCAAACACAACGTCTCAGTCTCTCTGATAATAAACAAAACTACAAAAATGTTAAAAGTCGTTTACATAATCTTTTTTTTTATAAAGTAAATTATTTCCTGGATTTCAATCTTTAATGGGTCCAGAAAAAACACTGGAATTTTCAAATCATTATTACAAGAATTTAAAAAAGATGTAATTTGGAGCCTAAAGATGTACAGAACCAGATTTTATTATTTTCACTGTAAACATTACAATATGGTTTATTGCTGCTTTCTAGAACAGAATATATGAATAACATTTGGCATCAAACAGATGAGCATTGGCTAAAAAATAATTCTTAAAATGTGAATAAAAAATGTAATATGTTTATATACAGAACTTTGGCACACTTGCTTCTCAGAGCTTGGGATTCCCGGTTCACATCCCAATCTGTCCCACAGTCCAAAAACTTTTCATAAACTTTTGGTAAATAGGGTGCTCTTAATTGCCCCATATAGTCTATGTGAGACTGTGCACAGCCATAGATTGGCACCCTGTCTTTGGTGTATCTGCCCAGCGCCCAAAACGTTCTCCGCTGGATGGGCATGGGGAATCCTCACAACCCTAGTAGAGAATTAAGTAGAATAATGAATGAATACAGAAATTTGCTTATTCATTTATCTTCTTTAATCATATATTAGGTGGGAGTTCCCCTGCTCATCCAGGTTTGAATCCCTATCTGGGTGGCATTCATGTTCCTGACGTGTCTGGGTATGGATTTCCTTCCCACAGACCAAAAACAAATTCAATGTGAATGGGATGCTTCAAATGATCCTACTTAGTGTGTGTAAATACCCAGTGATTTATTGCCACCCTGTCCTGGGTGCCCAGCGCCCAAAACGTTCTCTCTGAAACTTGGTCAAAACATCATAAAACAGCCATGCACCGATTTCAGGTGGTTATTTCACTGAGACGGCTTGCTTTCTGTGTTAGATCAACCAACATCCACCAAAAGCACCTCTCGGTCCTCTGGTCTCCTGCGGAACCTCTGCAGTGTTTGATCCAGTAAATCATTCTAATGTCCACTTTAAAGTAGGTTTCTCCGAAATGTTACGAATGGTTTAAATACAGACCTCCAGGAAGTTTCTTTAGAGGGCCTCAGAGCTCAGTACCTGGTCTGCTTCTCTTGGCATCGTACATCTTGGTGGACTAAAGTGATCTGTTTAAAAACATAAAATCATCTGTATACTTACACACAGAGAAATTAGTCCTCCACATTTAACTCATCTGTGCAGAACACACACACAAAGAGAGCACGTGTGTGTGCAAATGTGCCCGGAGTGGTGGGCAGCCATTATACAGCCTTGTATACAAGGGTACTTGGTACCAGGAGTCAAACCAGGGTCCTTCATGTCGCAATGCTGGTTCCTTTATCACAAGCCCACGACTGTCCCATTTCATTTTTGCCCCTTAACACACCACAATCTCTGTGCAGATATCCACTGCCTCATCAACATCTCAAACAAAGCACCTGCCAAACCAAAATCAAAAGTTTCTCTCCAGTGGCTCCTTGAACGGTTTGTACATTGTTTCAGAAAACTACAAAAATGAACTCAGTTTAAAAACCAACAACTGTAAAAACAACACAGATCATTTGGACAGTGCATTTTATTTCATGTAATGTTCAGATGACAGTAAATACATGTGAAGTCAGTGCATGCGCAGTCATTTAAATACAGAGGATGATTTAATAATTTAGCCTGAACACAAAATAAAGAAAAAGAGCAGCTAGTCAGTTCATTCTTAAACTTTCAACAATTACCCTTCATAGAAATAATTGAACACATACACCCCTCACTCTCTTACACTCAATCCAGTATCTCCAATTTCCCCACCAGCCCCTCGTTACACTACAATAGTAATTTAGAGCTCCCAGAAAAATCTCACAGACACTGAAAGAACATGCAAACTCCACACAGTGGGGACCTCGTCCATCCTGCCTGGCAAGCACAACCCAGGTCCCACCCACCACGTTACCTGTAGTTCTGTTTATACACTAACGTCAGTCAGATCAACACAGATCAGAAACCACTCATCATAAATTCTCAGATGTAAACAATCTGATCTGGGAGAATTAATTCCCAGCAGTCACGAGGGCGAGCCAGTGCATGAACCTCCGCTTCATTTCAAGTACCTCATTTACCACAGACACAGTGCAGGCCGCGCAGAGACGACGGCTGTGATTAAAGCAACACAAGTCGTTCATTCATCTCAGATTAGGATTAAAGAGCTTCAGCACTCAAACACACTACTGCAGGACCATACGCCTCACACGAAACAGGAATGACTACACGAACATACTGCCGTCTCCAATCTTACAACTAGGATCCAACCGGACACACGACAGTTAGGCCAAGCCAACATCCACCAGGTGTAAGCACCTCCATCCACACAGCCACATGTACAGCTCGGCGTCTGAAAACAAGCAAACGTAATAAAGTGCTTTAGCCCCGCCCCCTGAATTACCATAGCTCTGTGGATCCACAAAGACATGGGCAACAAACTTATGAATAAATATCTCATGCACAAAGTAAGTAAATACCTTCTCACAAAGTCGAAACCTAGGTTCTAAAAGGTGATCCAGATCAGAACCAGGTTTAGTGTTCGGCACTAAACGTCAAATGAAAACAAACAATGGTTTACCTTAATCGCAAAATGATTTTATATGATGCAAAAAAAAAAAAATCACTTGTATAAAAAAAAAAAATATGACTAAAAAACATTCACACCAAAATAAAACAAAGTTAGTGCAGTCTCAGTCACAACTGTCCGGCTTGGTCACATCTGATACTCGGGGACGTGTGGATCAGCTCTGCTGGAGGTACTGCTGAGTGAACATGTTTAGTTCACTGTCCAACCAGCCGGCTTTATTCCTGCAGGTGACACACCCACACACTGCATTTAACATTCTGAAGACACTCTGCTTACAGAAAGTAATTAAAAATACAAACCCCTAATTCCATTTTTTTTTTTCACAGAAACCCTTGTTTCTATACTGGGTGAGCCATTAGTAAGGATACACCCTGATGAAATGTTAGTGGTTGCTGATGCAACCTGAAACAACAGATACAGGAGGCCTGTGGTAGCATTTCTTTTGCTGTATTGCTCTCGATGTGTCAAGAGTGGGAGAAAAAAAATGGTGTTGACAATTCAACACAATGGGCAGCACTTTGAGCCCATCCTTTAGTGGGTTACGGTCAATGCTTCATATAATAAACGTGTCAATAACTCTATAATATGGCAATGTTAAAATTGAGCACACCATTATTGGTCTTGTGCAATTCTCTGGGTGTTTGTTGTGTCACATGACCCCCTTCCCATTAAAATGTCTGGCCTCAAATGTTTTTCCCCTCTCGTACTAATATGCCACAAGTGGTAAGGTGATCTCTATATACTGTTCTACATACTCTAAGGTGTTTCTCTACATACTAAGTTAGTCCCCATTGGTATGTTCTCTGATAACAGGGTTTGTACACCTTTTACAAGGTAAAATTTAGGCTCATTATCAAGTTTTTCTAGCACTTTACAGAGGTGGTAAATTATTGATAACGGTGATATCTCTGATTTAACAATAATCAATATATCGCAAAACAATTCTTTACCCTTCACAGTAACAGCGCTACTGAGAAACAAATACTTCCAAAAGTATTTACAAAAGTAAAAAGCCGGAATTATGATGTAATGGTGTCAGTTTCACACAATTTAAATACCAATGTTCTTCACCGCATGTTTACCCGTTTCATTTGATTGAGCAGTTACTGTGATATATCAAATCTGGGCGTGAGTTGAGACCATTTATACCTACATATCTAAACATTTATTGATTTGCTTTTTGTCACACAGCAAGAGATGACATGTTTATGTAAACACCACCAGAATTGTGTTTGGGAATATCAGAAGGAGAAGAATTTGAATCAGTTTGAAGTCGGCTCTCTCCCTTTCTCTCGATCTTCTATTGTTTATAATGCTATAGAATAATGAAGGCATTTCATTTTTTTTTTTTAAATGGTGAAACTATGTTTGATCCATCCATCCATCCACCCACCCATAAAAAAAACTCACAGATACATACAATTACACGTGTGTGTGTTTATGTGTAACTGTCCCGAGCGAGATTCGAACCCACTGCGTTTGAAATCACACTAAGAAACAACCTAAAACAAAAATCTCACACGCTGTAGATATAGGAAACACGAATGCGCATACTAAAACTGCGGCTATGAACGCAATTTTAACGGCTCTATATTTAGCCCCTTACATTTGGATTACAAGAACTGGAATTTGTTGTCACTGCAGTTGGCGCTCTGCAATTTTTTCATTAGGCGAATTTATTTAGTGAGATAGATATTTATTGCAAAGTAACTGAAGTTTGAATCTTAAGCATTTTCAAGTACTTTCCTGGCCTGGAAAACAGAACGGTAAAAATTCAAGCATTTTGCAGGATTTCAAGCCCCCGTACGAACCCTCTGTGACAAGGGCCACCAAAGAGCAGGTGTTATTAGGGTGGTGGATGATTTAGTGTGTTGTGTTACTGGAGTTATTAAACAATGTCCACTTGGTGACATTAGGGGGTTAAAAAGTCCGGCAGCACTGCTGTGTCCGATTTACTTTTTCCAGCACAACACACACGAACAGACCATCACCATGTCAGTGTCACAACATTAAAGACCAGACTAAAGGGGATCAAAGTATTAGGATACAGCAATTACTGACTAAATTCAGGTGTTTTATACAAACACATTGTTAAAGCTGTCCAGTTAAAACAATTTGGAGAAGGCTCTTTCCTGTTACAGCATGACTGTGATCGGAGTTTGATGTTGATTTTAATAACTTTGGAATGAACTACAACGTATAATTTTCTTTTACCTGAGCAGTTTGGCTTTACTCTGCAGTGTGTCCAGCTGCTCAATCTTACGGTTTAAGTCCAGAATCTCTTCCTCAAGCTGCTGACGTGTTACATCCACCTGCTGACATAACTGAGAAAAGGTGCCGGCCAGCTCTCTGAAACAATGAAAACAAAATTTACTAAATATTTACAGATTACAAAAGCATGCATAAGTGATAAAGTGATTCATTTTGCCTACTGTGCTTACACACAGAGGAATTTGTCCTCCACATTTAACCCATCCGT
>JAOUQT010056105.1:0-10664 GCA_025769995.1 Xyliphius kryptos | reverse complement strand
TTTTAATGACAAATTACTTAAAATTATAATGTATGCATTGATTTGCATATAGCAGCCTGACCGAATGGAAAGCTCCCAACTATTTTTGGTGTGTGCGTGTGAGAGAGCCTACCTCTGTGTATCAGGCTGTATTTGAGAAAATGAGTGTACATTCCAGACACAGTTCATATTTGTACATGACATTGTTTAGGTTGCACAACTGAATCACACAATTCATTTTATCTATTTGTAGACTTTATAATAGTGCAGAAATAACATTTTAGTGTTAAAATGGCACCCCCAGTTGGTGAAAATGTAGGTACTTAACGCAGTGTCTCTCTGGTGCCATCTGCCTTAAAATAGAATTTGTCGGATGTTCCAGAATGTTTAGCTAATCTAACTTTGTGCTTGGAACGCCTAATTAATACTTTTTATTATTGTTATGAAACAGAATTAAAATTCCAAATCTAGAAGGAAATATTCATTCTGTTTTTTATCCTCAGGGCAACTTGTCCATCTTCAAGACTTAACTTCAGTGATTGTGCTGCTACTCCACTTATTCAACCCAATTTATCAGCTCAACTTGGAAACCCAAGTCCCTACACTGACTTTTCACAGAGAAACAGTGCAATTCCTTGGAGAACCCCTCAAAATCAGCTTTGGGATTGGGCCCCACACCAATCATTCAATCCAGAATTACGATCTCTGCTCTTCTCCAAAGGAAAAATGACTACACCACTTGCAGAACCCAGGACAACACCCGTGACAGACCACCAAAGTAGCCATGCAGTCAGACAGCAGCCACCTACACCTTTAATCGTAAAGCCAAAACCTGAGAGAATCAGCCTTCAGCAAATCAGACCATCTCACCATGCTGAGTTCTCAAAAGAGCAAGCAAACAAATTTACAAGACCCATAATTAAACCCTTACCTCTCCCAAGTTACCCCACACCTTTGGTTATGCCTCCAGCGTTTCCACCACTGCCATTCAACACATCAGCTGCGGTACCACTGCATAGCAATCCAACACCAATAAGCTACCCTTACCTGCTTCTAAATGGACAAACATTCTCTAATGCAGGTTCCTCGATGCCTGTTGCAGGCCTCCATACTGAAACTCAGTACCATCCTCACCCCGTTTAGAAAGACTGAGGACTGCAGTGTTTGCGTTCTATAATATACTAATTTGTTAAAATGATTTTTTTTGACTTGGCTCTTTGGCTCCTTTTCTATTTAATTGAATATTTTTTCACCAGTTTATAACTTATATACTTATTTAGAATGTAAAAAGTAAATAATACGGTTATATGTTTATATTGTAATAGTCTTGTGAATATGTTACAGCTGTGTGTTTTATATGTATAATGTATTTCATCATTAAATTGTTCACCTTTATAAATAATGAAATGCACTTTAGTTGGACACAATTATGAAGTTCGTTTTATAAAAAAACAGACCTGGTTACGTTACCAAAAGAAAGAAAGAGAGAGAGAGAGAGAGAGAGAGAGAGAGAGAGAAAATGTAAAAAAAACACAAAACCGTTTTATTGTTTTCTTTCTTAAAATGAAGACAAAACTAAAAGAAAACATAAAAAACATAAACTTGTCATCCAAAATAAATATATATAAAACATGTAAGTGTGCCACAACTCACTTCATGAATTCTTGTCAGTGCACTCTGAGAGTCTTATTCAAACAAGAAGTTAAAGTAAATCCTTTTCATCTCCTCTCGTTACCCTCTTATTGTATCTCATTGTCTTCTGCTTAATCCCATACCAGCGACTACAGTCACACATGGGTTTCCCATGCCCATCCAGGAGAGAACCTTTCGAGCACTGGGTAGATACACCCAGGACAGGGCACCAATTCATCACTCCAGGGCAGTACGTTTCATGTGCTGGAAACATTCACCCAGGACAGGGCGCCAATTTTTTTGTTCGGCACACAAACACTAAATAGGGGCAATTAAGCGGCCAATACACCTTTAATCTATGTTTTTGGACTGTGGGAGGAAACCTGGAAAACCTGGAGTAAACCCACCCAGACACGGGGAGAACATGGAATCTGCACCAGGTTCGGGATTCAAACCTAGGATCCCCAGTGCTGGTAAACGTGCTGACCACTACACCACCATGCCGCTCGCTTTTTAATAAAAATTTAGTAGCTCCTGCTTCTGAACATTCTTGCTAAACATGATTGAATTACAGTTAATGTTCATGGTGGATGCATCACGGCGGACACTTCAAACATTTCTGCATTCATACGTGTTTAAAAGGATTCTATCTGTTGCTGAATTCTTCAAATCATTTCATTCCATCACTGTTTATCATTTGAAATATAATGCCCAAGCTCTTAGGAAAAGGTCAGGGCTGCAGAAAAACTTTTTTACCATCAATGCTTTCATTTTTTTCTTTTGAAAATTCTAATAAAAAGTGTCTCAGAGATGCAAAAAAAAAAAAAAAAGGGTGGGGGGGTGGTCTGATCCAGAGCAGAGCCACAACCACTGAGAGCAGTGCAGACTGTGGTTTTCCTGTAAAAATGGCTTACCTTTAAACTGCTGCTGTGGGCTGTTTTTTTTTTCTAGAGGGTTAAGAATTTGCATATCCTGATTTAGATCATTTATTACAAATATTAAAATACATTCAAATCCACATTTCCATAAACTGATTTGCTTATATCCAAATTTTCTAGCCACCCTGTCTCAACAGGGCAAGTGTGCATTGTTCCAGATATTCAGTACGTCAGTCGTAACGCACCGTATGCTGTTACGTGTACATATTACTGTATGTTTACAGCGCACAGAAAACGTCAGCTTTACAGAAATGTTTCATTTCTATATGGATTGTCTTTGATGCACAGACAATGTAATCACACTGATCTGACTGACCTTGGTTTCCTAATTTACATGCCAAAATCTCATTTGAATTGCAGCCTACAATGGACCAGACAATTTGATTTAGTGAGGTATAGGAAACTTAATGACAATTAACACAAATGTACCATGTTTACCTTAAAGTATCATTTCAAATCATAAAAAGTACGTTTTTTTTTTTTTTTTTAATTTTAAATTGTAATTTAATGTTTAATTCCAGTTTGGTTCAGATAATTAGATGGAATCCTGGTGTCAAAAACAAGTTTTAGAATTGAAGTAAGATGAAAGAACGGGATAAGACCAAGTCAAAGCCCGACCCTTAACCCCGCTCTAGCATGATCAGTAAAATCCATCATTTTTTAGAACCCATCTTTTGAAGATGTAATGCAGAAGACTTGTTATTGCATCTGAACAGTCATGTTAACTAGTCATGTAGTGACCAGGTCTCAGAAATAAGAGATTTAAGTGAAAACTATTAAACTAAGGAATTTGATCAAAACAGATCGGACGCAACATGGAGTCACGATCTGCCACGGCGTGAAGAAGGAGCCTTCAGACAAAAAGATGCAAATGTGAAGAAGGGTGTAATGCACAAAACACACACTCATGCATGCAAAAAAAAACTGCATGTTGAGTCAGACCCCTAAACAGAACCAGAAGCAGCTCCAAGAAATAGGCTTTGCAGTTTAGTTGTAACCTCACCATCTAAGCAACCATCAAAATCCAAGCTCCACACCACCCTCATTACCAAGTGCCTTGAGAATCAAACCTTTAATGACTATTATTTCTGGATTTACATCAAAAACAAAAGTTTTGATGCAAAAATCTTCATATTAGTGAATATGTAGAACTGTCTGTCGGTCGTTCTGCTTTTGCCTTCCTGTTTTGAGAACTCTACTGGACTCTGGTGGTTTACTGCTAAATCTTGTCAATCCAGTTTAGCTGTGTTCCCCCTTTGTGTGTTTCAAAGCCCTTCCTTTTGTGTGTTCAGTGTTTTATGAAGTTATGCTCATGTGTTGCCTGTGTCTCATTTCCCCCGGTGTCTTCTGCATTAAAGACTAACCACCTTCAGCTCTGGGATCTGTCCTTCTAAGCTGTGGCATTGCCACACCGCACTCGCGTTCCTCACTCCTGTCTCACTTCCTTCTCTGCCATTATTTTCCAAGCACAACAAGCACCACCTTCCTGCCAAACCCATCTAATATACCGTACTGTGCACCACCCAAAATCCACTGCGTACGCTCACATCCAAGAACAGCAGGGGGTGCAAAAGGTAGACTGTACTTGCACAAAACACTCCTGCAGTAAAGTGCTACCCTAATGCCCCACCACCACAAACTCCCGATGATAAGAAAGTGCAGTGAGAGAGGCAGAAGCAGATATTATATAATGTGTATATTATAGTAAACGCACACACTTCCCTTTAATTATATTCAGATTTTCTACTTTCATTTTAAATGTTGGCCTTGTATGAGAAACCCATAGAATTTTACTAATTTATATTGCCTCTTTACCCACATTATAACCTATTTAAACACATTGTCACACATCAGACTTTTCAAACAACATTTAACCACCAAACAGCACTTTGAAGACACCGCCGGGCAAATCCAGGTATTTGTTCTAGTTTTAAATAAATCGCATCACTTTTTGTTGGGCCTAACAACACCTCTGTCCTGTGATTTATTCACAATAATGCACAACCTCGAATGCCTTTCTGCGGTATTATAAATAAAGACTGAACCGTTTGTCCAGCCGTGACTTTATTAACAATAACACACACCTCTGAGTGCTTCACATTCATATCAATGCTTGATATACATTGTTTTCCAATGTTTTTTATAAACTGTGTTCTGTTTTATGATATTTTCTAACAATCGACGTTCACTTTAAAAACCAAACTAGATAACGGCACCGAAGACCAGATTATTAACTGTAGCTGCTTAACTAAGCAGTTTATATTTAAATTTTATTTTATGGTTCTTAGCCCTTTAAGGACATTAAGAATGTTTTCTTTTCCAAAGTTCCAAAGTTTTTAAAGTTCCAAAGTTAGAATTACGTGTTCAAAGCGCTCTTTTCCGCATTTCGAGACGCCTGGAGCATGAAGCCTATACTCTGTTATTTAATGCAGCCAATGAGGGGTGTGTTCCATTTAAATGTTGTTGGTGTTTTAACTAAAGATTTCATTTCATTAACTAGTATTATTGCAATTTCATGATCTGTCTGTTTTAAATTGATGTGGTTAGATGAAGCAAATGTCACCATTGAAACTGTTATTTATGTTACAGTTCTCACGTTTAGGAATAAACCTAATCAGTATGATTATGAACAGTTGTGCCGTCATCATTAAATCAAAGGGAGCTGCGGTGAGAACTCAGTGCTGGAGGAAACGGTACAAGAGATCAAGATTTACTGCAATTAAAGATGATGTCTAATGGTGATAGAGAACGCTGATGGGCATACGCAGCACAGCTGGAACCAAGCAACAATGATGAGCCGCAGATGCAAACATGCCTTCACAAGTTACTGAAAACTCTAGAGATGAGTTAACTCCAGACGAAGACGGCAAATGGTCAAGAACTGCAAGTAAAGAGTGGGAAGTCGACTTGCCTCAAGCTGCCGGAAATTACTTGTTTAAATTTTAGACTGTTGACTTCAAGATGGAAACGAAAAGTCATCGAAATAAAAAAGGAAAGTCAAACATTCCCAGGTTTCAGCCACTAAGCACGTGAAACCAAAAGTTCATGAAGAAGTCAATAACAGAAAGAGTCCAAGAGAAAAGGTCATGTTTTGGCTGTTCGAAGTGGCTCTTTCAGACCAAAAATTGCGACGACAGAATAATTAACGGGACATCACACAGACCCTTTAAAGACATGAGGAATGTTCGCTTTTCCAAAGTTCCAAACAAAGCTTTTCAAGTTCCAAGGTTAGAATTATGTATTAAACGCATTCTTTTCGGCGTGTCAATACGGCAGGAGCATGACGCCTATACAGTTAATTTACTGCAGCCAATGAGTTTTGTGTTCCATTGGAATTTTAAAATTTTATTTCATTCATTAGTATTAATGGGAATTAAATTGCAATTTTGTGATAAAGTTAAGATTTAAACTCATGTGCTTAAATAAAGCAAAGGTTATTATTGAGACTGTTATTTAAGTTACAGTTTGAAGGAAGCTATATTAAAGATTTTGTCTTTCAATAAACGCATTGTTTTTTTTTTTTTTTATTATAGTGTGTTTGAAAGCTTTTTTGTTAAGCAATTAAGACACCCAAGGTTGTGTATTGTTGTGAATAAATCACAGGAAACAACTCTTTATCATGATTTATTTACAATAATGCAAAACCTTGAGTGCTTTGTTTACTGCTTTATTGAATATAGACCACATTGCAATGTAACCAAAGCCTCTGGTAAACTTGTAAATCAGAAAAATAACAAATTAACTAAAAAACAAAATTTTGTATGAATTTAAGTACTTGAAATTTTGAGTTTTGTGTAAATTTTAACTTCAGTCGTATGTGTTATTGACGGTTCAGTCAGTCAGAATAAATAAATCATAAAATATGTAATTCCGTCTTTTACCACATGATGGCAGCACCATTTAAATACTGTCGCCTTTGAGATTTGAGAACATGTCTCATGTCGGATATCCAGAGACAGAAAAGTAGCTTTTGATTATTTGTCATTAGCCTGCAATAAAGCACAAATGCACTGCAAAAAATCTATGTAAAAAGTAAAATAAATACAAATCAAGAAAAAATGTCGATATATCAAGCTAAATTATCTACCAGTATAGTGAGAATATTTATCAAAATATCGTTTTGGTGAGGACAGGGGGACCGGTGACCTCCCCTTTACCGGGCTTGGGATGCACGGACTATAGGGACAATTTAGAGCAGCCGATTCACCTTGAATCCATGTTTTTGGACTGTGGGAGGAAACCGGAGAACCCGGGGAAAACCCATGCGGACACGGGGAGAACATGTAAACTCCACCCCTATCGGGATTCGAACTAGGATCCCCTGTTGTAGTCAATATACAGTAGGACTCATTTAAACAAAGGCAGTTAGTCCTCCTCGTCGCGCGGCGGCAGCACAGAGCTTTCGGTTCGGTTCCTGGCGACGCACGTCCCCCCGTGGATGCTTTTGTGATGACGTCATGAGGAGGCTCACGAGAAGCAGCCATTACGCAGCGGGTTTGTGGAAGAAAGGTCGGCCGTGAGGAAGCATCCGCACCCAGTCCGACTTCCAGCGGCACACCGCGCTCACTCAGCGGGATCATCGGTGGTCTCTCCCCGCAGTCCCACAAACAGCTCCGCCGCGGGAGCACTGCGGCTTGTTGTCGGTGATTAGGAGTTCCCGGGCGGTCGCTACCGGAGCAAAATTGCCTAAGCTAACTGTAGCTAAGCTGCATTGCTAAGCGAAAATTGAGCTAGGCGTTCCGCAGCCCTGAGTCACCGCAGCGCTGCCGTCCGATCTGCAGAGACGCCGCGACGATGGACGATAAGGCTTTTACTAAAGAGTTAGATCAGTGGGTGGAGCAGCTGAACGAGTGTAAGCAGCTGACCGAGAACCAGGTCCGGACCCTGTGTGAGAAGGTAAGGACCCGCCGCCGAGCGGCTAATGCTAAAGGCTAACACCGCAGCGTCGAACCCGAGCCCAGCGGCGGCTTTACCCCGGGCCGCGGCGCAGAGGGCTTACAGCTCCCGCCCAGAACCGCAGCGTAGCGTCTGTTAAACACAGATCAACTCCGACACAGCCGTGTTTCTCAACCTTTTATGTCGAATTACTTCTGTTTCTCTTAAATGTTTATTAAGTTCAAAATTACAAAAGCCGGTTCACGTTCCTTTTAATAGAATAATTACATTTAAATATGTTCATTTAAATCGTTCCAGGAAGTGCACAATAATCATCAAACAAGATCTAAAGCAGCTGATTTTGCTTTGATCTTACTGTTGTTTTACTGCAGTTTCTCAACAAATGATCCAAGCTTCCACGAACCACTATGTTTTTCTATCAATTTTATAGTTGACTGATCTGAATGATGATTTCTCGTCCAAACGTGAGAACAAACAAACTGCAGAACTTTAATCTCAGGCAGAAAAACCAATACAAACTGTCATGTAACATTAAGAAATGCATGTGTCTATTAAACCTTTTATCAAAGTAAACTTTATATTAAAGACACACTAATTTGATTTATTGAATCTATATATGACATTCCATTCGCAATTTGACTTAAAATAAAAGGATAAGAATAAGCTCAGGATCTGATCTAAACATTTACTCACACAGAAACTGATTTAATGATCATTCAGAGGTAGAAGTCAGTCTCTTTTAATGAAAAACACAAGTAGAAACAGTTACGGTGGCTTTGAAGAGCGCCCGTGTTCATGGTGTTCATGCATCATGCTGGTGCTGCTGTGATACACCATTAAAGATCTGCTGAGTGTACAGCTGATTCCACTTTGGATGGAACATTAAATAATGCTACAAATAAAAACAAAAGCGTTGACTTAAAATATTGACGTATTTTTGCTGTCAGCCAATCACAGCAGCCCTAGTGAACTTTTTGTATAATCTTAGAAAATGTATAGAAGCCTGTTCATCCATCCTTTATCACCCACTTATTCCTCTACTAGGGTTGCGGTGGGTTTCCCCATCCAGGTGAGAACATCTTGGGCACTGGGCAGATCCATCGCTGGGCACACCCTCACATAGCCACACACTATAGGGTCAATTTGGAGCATTACATTTACCTGGAATCCATGTTTTTGGACTGTGGGAGGAAACCGGAGCAAACCCACGCAGACACGGGGAGAACATGAAAACTCAGACAAGGATTCGAACCGGGAACCCCCAGCGCTGAGAGGCAAATGTGCCAACCACTCAGCCACCGTGCCGCCAAAAGCCTCCTCTTACTTATATTTCTGACAAGAAATATTTAAATATGATTATTTGGAGCTTATATGCTAACAGAAACAATACATAAATCTCGTTTACACTTCGTACTCCCACTGTTGTTGTATTTTGTCAGGAAGTGTATGAATCTAATTTAAGACTGAAATGTTATGCATTATACACACAATCAAAGACCTGCTAAGTTTGCTCTGTTATAAATATAATCCGTGTGTTGGAGCGTTTATGTAAGGTGTAAATGAATAGCAACACTTGATTCTGCGTAGTTCAGTGTAAATAAGATTTTAAAGCTGTCTTACCTTCAGCTCAGTTATATAATTTGGAATTCTTGCTCGCCCCTAACCTTTTATATTAACGCTGGGTTTTTCCTGTAAGTACCAGCTGCTGGTGTGTTAATGGATAGAAAATAATCAATAGATTAGGCAGGATCTGATGTCACCCCAGGACTGCCTGAAAATCACAACCCACATAACTCCACCCTGAAGTTCAGATGTTAGTGTGTACATATTTAGAAATAGTTGTGCTGTATTGTTATTTATGTAATTTGGTTTGTGTACCAAAGAATTCATAGCTGTCCAGGAGTAAACGGTAGACAAGTAGACATGTATGGAAAACAGAATTGGGACACACCTTTCAATATTTACATTTTTTCTGTTAGTTTATTGCTATAGGTATAAAATCAAGCACCTAGCCAGAAATGCCTTTTACTTTTTCAGCATGACGTTAACTTACAGGCATGGTCTTGTGCTTTTCGGGTTTGTTACTGTGGTAATGTACTTGTGATCATTTAATGGTGATAAACCTGATTCAATGTAATTCTTGAATTTCAGTAAGAGCTGGTCTAAGTTAGGGTTGCTTTGTACTTTACTCTGCTCAGTGACAAATTTGGGTTTAATTGGATCTATAAAATGCTCACATAAAGCTGAATAGTTACAGAACTCGTTAATCCATTTTTCAGAGTGTAGTTTGGGCTTCTGCTGGTTTGTATGTCAGTCACGCGAGAGAGACAAAATAAAGATATAAACTAAATCTCTAAGAAGACACCCCAAACACAGAGATGACTGAACACAGCCTCAGTGATGTGCGAGTGTACATGGGAAATTTAAAGTCTGACCAGAAGCAAAGTACTGTAAAGAATTTTTTTTTATTGCCTAAAAGATCTTATTTTTAACATGCGAGAAGGCTCATCAATAATTTACCATCATGTCCACTTTCTTTAGCATCATGTCGTCTGACCGATAATGGAACACAGCAAGGAACACCTTGAATGGCATGGATTTTGTAGATGTCCCAATACATTTGCCTATATAATATATGTGCATGCACTTTATAGCTATTTACATTTTTTCTCTCCAATTTTATGAGTTGCCCTTGTCATATAGATGCACCATATAGAATTACACACTGTAGTCCATCTGATTGGATGTACTCGGCCCCATTTTCCTGTTGGACAGAACCCCCCACAAGAGCTGATGGAAAATATTTAACAGGGTAGTGCCACTGATGGTAAACTAAGAATAATCAACCAACCAAAAATATACAGCCACCAGCGTCCTGTAAAACACTTATAAAGGGCTGAAGTACGTCTAAAACTACAGCTGATTGAGACGTCTGAGTGCACAGTGTTGGACCAGACAGCAGTGCAAAATATACCAGTGTACCACATACTTTTACACAACTACCACATCAGTGTGTATGTATTGTGCAATCATCCACCACCCAACGTATGCATCCTTTATTGTGGACCTGTTCTCCCTGCATGTTTTATCTTTTTTGGACCATTTTCAAAACACAGGGAAATCTGAACATCAGAGCTTTCCTAACAGAACAGGTTACTCAGCTGCTGGTCCAGGCCCTCATCCTATCCCGGCTCCACTATTGTAACGCTCTGCTTGCCG
>JAOUQT010056097.1:0-10664 GCA_025769995.1 Xyliphius kryptos | reverse complement strand
TGGAGTAATGAGGATTAAGGGTCTTGCTCAAGGACCCACATTGGTAACTTCAGTGGACCTGGAATTTGAACCCCCAACCCTCTGATTGATAGTCCAACACCCTAACCACTGAACTACCACTCCCCACAATGAAACTTTATTTATTTTTAAATTAGAACAATGGGCTCTGTGTGCGCATCACTTCCTCGTTTGGGGTAACAATCGTAGGCTGTTTCAAGTCGGGAAGTGGAAGTTGTCTGTGTTATGGCTGAGTCTATGGAGTTTACAAGGTGCTTCTTGGAGTTACCGAAGTTTACCGTTAACAACGTGCGGCGTATCATCAGATCAAGTATAGCACCAAAGTGTAAACTTAAAAAAGGTTTTAAGTTCCATTTTTCGTCCCACCTCTGTATTATTGTAGGTTTTTCGCTGATGCCAAGTCTTCTACTGTCCTGTGCCTCTCATCTACATGGGCGCACTACCTGATAATGTCACAGAGCTGTACTGAACACCATTTACATTGTGAAATAGATAACACAAGCTGCCTAATCTTTTATAGCTTACCTGATTAAAATTACTCTCCCTTTCAGTAATCATTCAGATCATGTCTGATTAGCATAACAAGCTTTATATAATTCCTAAGTATTCCTAGCAATTAACTGCAGATGTCCTTTGATCTTAACTGTCAGCTCTAGTATAAAACTTTGGGACATTTAGTAATGCTAAGTTACCACGGTAAGTACCTGGACCACACTCAAATAACTCTCAACCCAGATAATACTGTAATGTTCGCTGCCTTTAATGTTATCAAGTACTGCTCTGCGGTTGTATTTCAGTCATGGTGGATATTTTAATTTACTTGGTAAGGAATCATATGTCCTCATTAGAGAAAGAAAATCGCTCCAAACCAAATCTGCCGCTGATGGTTAACTCTTCAATTTGTTTTTTGGAGTTTTGAGATCTCCTCACGTAGTTCTTCATTTTTGTTGAGCGATATCAAGCACAGCATACTGGGATATTATAGTTATAGCAGAGAAAAAGCACAGGAACCCATGTAGGTGACAAAGTGTCTGGAATACACGCTGAAAGAACTTCAAAAATCTCTCCTGATTTCTGCAGTTTTGAGTCCTTTGGGTGTGGAAGCTGAGGTGGGAACTGCACCTGATGCTGTGCAGACCGGCACACTGCAGTGGGGGATAGATCTGCTGTCTGTACAGTGTTTAAATGATGCTTTTAAGCAGAAACTACATCACGGCCCGACGTGCACAGAGTCCATTTTTTATAGGCAAAGCTACAGAATGTGTTTGATATGTTGTCAACTATGTTTGACTGTGAAGACTATTCTAACTATTTATTTGTCCCTAATGCACTTTTATTGAAGCATTTGGCCTAATGCTAGCACAAGCATCAACAGTTCTGTCTGCAAAATGTATAGCAATTAATGCCCCTACAGAGTAAAAAAGTACCATAACATGAACCCACAGATCAAATCAAGAGATCATGGTGGCCATTTGATTCGACCCCTTTAATCAGTCCACATTTAGGAGAGCAGCACATTAAATTTGTCTCTGACAATGAGGTTTTGATAAGGAGGAAATGGTCCATTGTAAAGTTACAGTGACCTGAGGCATATCAATGTTGTTTTACTGAAATTCTCTACAAGTTTTATGAATTAAACACCTGCCTTGCAATTTGTAAAAAATGAGGTTGACCTAAAGATGCAGACATTGAAGATGTTACCCGATCTGGTTTTACAGGTTTCCCCCCTAAAATTGGATCACTGAATGGCACTGTATGCGTTCATTTTATATATTTCTTTACTTTTATGACGGCTATATAATAAAAAACACAATAGAATGTGATGCCTTCAGCACTCAAAAAGGTTGTGACAAAGGCAAAAAGATTATAACAACACTGTTCAGAAAGCTTCCACTACTAACAAATTACCTGCTAACAATTAAGATAATAAAGATTGAGCGCCAAGATACAATAACATCAGATGTTATTAATGTTCTTTAAGAAATAAACATGTTAAACATGCTCTTCAGCAGCAGTATGAGAAGGAAACAAAACAAATATAATACCACTAAGTAAAAATAAATGCACAATTGGTGTGAAGTTACTCTAAAAAGATGGTTATACACTTTAAGAAAAAATATACAAATATATTATAAGATTTCTATCATTTAAAATACAAAATATGAATATTACATTACAAATGGGCAATTTTTTTCGTTTGTTACACATTACAATAGTTTGTTACAAATACTTTTGTAAGCTGCAGGACTGAGGAACCGGCAGTAGTGCTTCTTCTCACACAAGTGGTGGAGTATAGTGCTTGAAATTTCTTATTAGGACACAGACCGACTTGTGTTCAGGATGGATTCATGATCATTCTCCTTTCTACCAAACTCCTCCACGGATACAAGAGAACAATTCAGGACAGCACTCACTTTCTTGATAAGTTGGTTCACGCCGTTCTTGGCTCTTTTAGAGAAAGGCCTCTATTGATGATGCTTGCCTGTCAAGAATAGGTTTTCCCCCAGGAAACCCATCTCCTTTTCAGCAGGACAATGCCAGGCTTCATTTAGCACACATTACAACCGTGTGAGCTTGACATATCAGTCTGCAGTCTAGATCGGTCTCTTGTTAAAAATGGATAGCACATGAAGAGAAAAATTGGGCTACCGTGACCCTACATTGTTGAGCAGTTCAGTCTAATATACAGAAAATCTGCACAATTTCTACTACTAAAACTGCAATAAGTACCTAATTTCCAAATGATTAAGTATGCAATGTGACAC
Organism: Xyliphius kryptos; assembly: GCA_025769995.1. NCBI lineage: Eukaryota > Metazoa > Chordata > Actinopteri > Siluriformes > Aspredinidae > Xyliphius > Xyliphius kryptos. Next base: position 7,881 of record JAOUQT010056097.1, on the reverse strand, counting down.
AGTGGTAAACATCCTCCGTCACAACCCTTTTTCTTTTGAAGGCATCAGTATTTAAACATGTCTCTGTGCATAACACATTTTTAAGGTTGATGTCTTGGACATTTGTACTATATTGCACTCCTATTATTAACTACTCCTAATCTTTGAGGTATTGACACTGACTTGCATGCAATGGACGTTGTTGGTTTAAACACTTGAGCCTTGGTTTTGTGTATACGTGTGGAATTCAGTTTAGTTACATTTTAATGTTTGCAGGCTCTGAGCTCCCTCTCCACTGAGTTGTTGGAGCTGCTTAGGTCACTACATGTTCAAACACTGAAGGATGAAGAAGTGCTGCTTCTTAGAGATCCCAAGAGATCCTTTGAAAGAAAAGATGGACCGGTTCAGGTAAATTATCTAATTCTCATTGAAAGACTGTAATCACCTCTTGCTTCCAATTGTGCTGGTTGTATACCACCCTGTGATTTTATGGTTTAGTAAATTGAGAAGGCCGAGAATGGTTTATATTTGTTTATGATGGCAATAAAGAATTTTTTGTACCAGCATACCCTATGGTATTTTCAATAATACAATACTGATTGCATTTGCACTGTACTACAAAAGTATTCACACATTCATCCAAATAACTGATTTCAGGTGTTCCAATCACTTCCATGTATAAAACCAAGCACCCAAACATGCAAACTGCTTTTACAATTGTTTCCAAAGAATAGGTTTCTCTCAAGAGAAACAAATTCCAGCATGGTACCATAATAGGATTCCACCTTTAAATCCACTCATTAAATTAGTCAGTGGTAATATTACAAAGTGGAAGTGATTAAGAACAACAGCAACAAAGTCACTTGCTTAACTTGATGGAAAACTTGTCAACAAATGTGATTTACATCAGTGTCTGACTACAAATGCACTTCTTGAAATTTTTTCTTGTATTAAGCTTTCCAAAAATAGTTAAAGCTGTTCTATCTGCAAAGGGTGAGACATGATATGAAACCCTGTGGATGAAAAATGACTTGTTGCTCGAGTTCAATATGTTTGCGAAGGTAGATAAGCGAAATATAGTGTACTTGTCATTTGTGCTGACTAATGAAGCAGCATGGAGATGTTTGGTATAGAAAACCTTACAGATTTTTTTTTACATTTCATTAGAGGAAACAAAAAAAAATGTAATGGCAACTTTTAAAGATCTAAATTTACAATGAACAAAGCCAATGTCGACAAATACATAAATAAAAATAAGCAAGGATGTGTATGGTAAACACTGCAATAACCCATTATTATATTATCATGTTTATGTACATTAAAGTGAAAAAAGTTTATAATGCAGGACTAACTGGACAGGTTGATTTCACAGATATGTGATATATGGAGTTACAAGTGTATTATATAACTGTGACCTACAGCCTTAAAACTAATGAGGGCTTCTCATAAACAGTTTGCTACCAGTTAAGGTCTCATTTTTAAGTAATATTTTATATCTTTATAAAATAAATTTGAAAAGCTCAGGATTTTTGGCAGTGCATATCTCTAGTTTTTCTACCGAATATTTAACATATATTGTAATATTCCATGGATTTTATAAAAGTGTAATCACTGTATTTGCTAATTTCTAATTGCAGACTGGTCTGACTCGAGCCTTGTGCGTACTCAAATATGGCTGCCCTCCACCTATCAGTGTTTGTACTATGCTTGGGTTACTGAGCCGCTATACAGTGGGGATTCGCTATGCTATGGAGTTACAGTCTCTGCAGAGGGGTGTATTTGTGTCATGTCAAGCTGAGGATGATGACACTAACCAGTCCGTCTCATCGATTGAGGAAGATTTTGTCACTGCATTTGAACACCTTGAAGAGGAAGATACAAGTAGGTTACTGTCTTTTTACATTCTGCAGTTTTTTAAATTACTCATTGCTGGGCTTTGCTTGCTAAATGCATGTCGGTGTAATGAAAGCTAGGAACTCTTCTTCTCTTGTTTTGTAGCGTTATATAATAAGCGGAACCAGAGAGATGTTGCCTCCCAGACCCTCCCGTCCCATTTTAAAGATTTATCTGGCTCCCGCATCATCATTAGTTCTGTCTCTAAGAAGACCTTGGGTAAACACAAGTCCAGTGCAGATGTGTCAGTACCACAGCCAGCAGCAGTGTGGTCTGGATGTGCAATAGATGAGCGGAGCCTATATACACCAAGTAGTCTACCAAAAGGACATGTTAGTACAACATCATATCCAGAATCTGATGAGTCTGATTGCTCTAGTCCAAGCCCCATTATTTTTCTAGATGAGGTTGGTTATCAGAAGAGTCTAAAGGCAAAGCTTGACATTCCTAAAATCCCAGTTCTTAAAGATGGTGTGGAGGACTCTGACTCTGAGGTCAGTGAGTTCTTCGATAGTTTCGATCAGTTTGATGATCTCGATCAAGCTTTTGATTCTGCTGTCAAGGTGCCAAAAGAACAGGCTCATTTTTCCCAGAAAAAGAAACCGTCTGACAGCTCGCTTGCTAAACTTGATCTAAAGGACAGTTCAAAAACAATAATGAACCCTCACAAGTTTGACCACAGGACTCTACCTGCTAATATCAAGAAACCCACTCCACTTAAACCTGGCTCTCCTTACAGTATTCTTTCTGACTCTCCAGATTCTCCACGGCCTGTGAGGACATCCTGTGAGGAGAGTGGGGGTCTGTTCAGCCCAGTCCACCCGTCAGCATTCAGTCCTCTGGGAGAAGGAGCATTGGAATGTTTTTGGAAAGCTGAAGGAGACACTTCAGAACTGCGCAAGCCGCAGCATGTCTGTTCACTTTACAAAACTTATTCGGATTTTGCAAACAATCTCTCAAAGGAAATTCTTCGGAGTGTTTGTGGATATTCCTCACCTGTTGACATTAACATTAATAAGAACTTGAGTTGTGTGTGCCATAAAGAATTCAAAAACACTAATGGGCATCTAATGAAACTGGCAGACATTCAGGACATGGTGACCATTGCCAAGTCGCAGTCCAACTCTCTAAAGGACGGCATTCAGAAATTTGCCACAGACTTGGTTGAAATGAGTATTGGCAGTGCCTTGAGAGATTTACAAAAAGGTGTGTCCTCTTGCACTACAACGCTCTGTCATTTAGCTGCGAGGCTCACCTCTTCAGTGTTTCAGATGGCCTTCCAGGAGATCGGAATGCGCCATGCTTATGTATTAAAAGAACGTGCCATAAATGGATTGGCTGGATTTCTGGTTGGAGAAGCAGTATCAGCAGCATTAAAAGAATTTCTGTTTGTGAAAAAGCAGATTTTCAAGAGCACCGTCTCCAGATTTGCAGCTGAGCTTGCAGAAGAATTAGTATTTGAGGGAATTATGGAGGTGTGCCAATTTTCACATCCTTCTACACCTCTTGCCACAAAGGATTGGTCTTTTGAACGAGAAGAGGAAATTGTTTGTTGTTACGCCTCAGACCTTTCAGAGTCTGTACTCCAGGAGGCCTTCATAGAGCTGTCACAGGCTGATGTAACATTTACAACACAAGCAGCCATAAGTGTGTCGCTGGATAATGTCTGCTATGTCAGTGCCGAAGACACATCACAGACCACCAAAATCTGCAACGCTCAGACCTGTTACCTGGGATCCCAGTCTGTTATTCAAGCTGGAATCCAAGAAAAACCAAATGGATGTACTGTGAAGAAAGCTTTATACTGTGTATCTGGAATGGCTAGTTGTGTTCCGGTTCCTGCAGCTGGTAAAACAATTTCTTACCTGCATACCCCAGAGAAGATATGTCGGTATAAATCTTGCAGTAGTAACACATGCCAGAGTAGCCCCAAAAGAAGCATTTGTTCTCAAGGAAGAGCAGTAACCTCCACCTCAAACACTTCCACTGCAACATCATCTGATTCACTGCTTGATGTTTCCAAACTCCCTAATGTCTGTGGTCATTTTGGAACTAATATGTTGCCTCGAATTGTTTCTGAGAAACCTTCAGCTGAAAAAGGCATTCAAAATGTTTCGAGTGCAATGGTTGAGACTATAGTGAGTGAAGCATTTGACATAACCACAAGCAAAATGAAGAAAAAAGTTGAAGACTGTGCTGATTTCTTGAGTAAAACTATTGGGGGTAAAATTGCCACATGCAGCGGTATAACAAAATCACAGGATGTGGCATGTCAGAATTCATCACCTTATGACTTATGTGTGGTAGAGAGAATGCCTTCAACCCCCAGGGGAGCTCTGGAAGACTCATCATTGTTGTGTTTCCCTCAACCTCACTTGACATCAGGGTCAAAGAACACAGATAAAATAGGTTGTCATGAGTCATGCACAACATGTATACGTTCTGCCAGCAGATGCACCCCAGAGGTCAAGTGTGTTATGGTAAAGGATACCTTGGGGGTGCCTTCTTTTGACAGTGCAGTGTGTGGAGGCGGACACGATTTCCCAGATGACATTCAGAACTCTGGAGCAAAATCTAGTGGCACACCTGGCACACCTCCATCAACTCCGCAGCAGCAGCCAGACATCTCTAGGGAAAAAACAATCAAGCAGTTTTCAAAGACACTCAAATGCAAGCTTGCAAAAGAATTTTCCCCTGCAACACCCCCACCCTCCCCACATTATCCCCCCTCTTCAAGCCTCACGGAAGAGAGCTCGGATTCTGAGAAAACCGAATTTGTCTTGAGGCTTATGAGATCCTTGTCTGAAGAAGCCGTCAATATAGAACATGGGGAGAACCAGGAAGATGGTTCCATCGGACTGGTTCATGGAGTCCATCAAGTAGACCAAAAACTTGGTGTGGGCAATAAAACATCCGAGAAAGGGGCTCTATTTTATGCAGAACGTTTGGCATGCCATATCGTTTCCATGGCAACAGAAATGGACAACTTAAGCAATGGTGAAGAAGTAAAAAACTCTGAATGTGATGAAGGCAAGGGCAGTGTTGCATTACATAGTGCACAATTTTCTGAACAGACCTTGAGTTCCTTGTGGACCTATGCTGGTGAAATTGCTGGTGAAGTAATCAGTGATGTCAAAAAGATGGTGACTTCCATCCATTGTCGTCACAAAACAACCCAAAGAGAATATGTTAAGTCAGATAAGCACCGGGATGGTGACCCAAAAGATGGTGTGTATAACCAGTCTAAAAACTACTGCACAGAATCAGGTCTCAACCATCAGGATGACCAGTCCCGTAAAATGTCAGCTGAGCAGACAGGCTCAATTCGAAGTCGATTTGCTAATGAGGATGCAGGATATGTGATCAAAGTTTTCAGAAAAAAAGGGAGTCAAGAACTTATTTTAGATCAGTATGCCAGTCAGTTGGCATACAAGTCTATTAAATCAGGCTTATCGCATGCTGCACACAGAATGCGGCCCAAGACACCCTTAAGACTTCACGCAGCTCGAAATGTGCAAAATGAAAACGGCCACAATTTCTGTAAGACACTCCCGTCAGTATCCTCAACAGTCATGCTGAACCATGCACAAGAGGGATCCTCCATTGAATCCATGTCCTGCGTTTGTAAAGATGCTGGAAGCATCGGTGGAAAGGACTACATGGAAGTCGTAAACTTTGCTGAGACCTTGGCCTACAATATTATATGTGATGTCACCAGAAAGCTAAGAATATCAACCGTAAGGCTTCCAAAGTCTCTTACCGATTCCTGCCTCTACAGGAAGTTGAACGTTGAAGATGTGGCAGGAAAAGTTGTCAAAACTGCTTTTTCATGTACCGTGTTACCTTACACAGGCAAAAGTAGGCAATATCACAGCACCAGCAGCTTGAACGATGGGAGCTACAGTAATGGCGTGATGCAAGTTATTGAGTATTATGCCAGAAAGATTGTGGATGACACTTTGGAAATGACTCTCGGTCCTGCAGCCTATCCACAAACGCAAGAAGGGTATTTATTCACGGAGAAGCTGAAAGAAGGACACAAAATCTGCCGCTACTGCCAAAGAGATTGTTTGTTTTGCAACAAAAATGGGCACTTTAAATTCCATGAAGTTCAAAAAAGGATTAAACAAGACACAAGCACTGTCACTCTTGAAATTCCTGAAATTCACATTGATTTGGATACAAGAGCAGCTTTTGCCGAAGAAATGGTGTCATCTGCCATCCAGAAGGCCAAGAAGGAGCATAGTAGCACCAGCTTGAATGCAGACAGTGGGATTGGTCATGATGGTGTAAGCTTTGCAGAAAGTCTTACCACAGAGATTATGACGTCTGCACTGTCCAATGTCTGCCAAACCATCAACTTAAGGTAAAAAAAAAAAAAAAAAGATGTGCGTATGTATGTATTTATATATGCCTTGTACATGTGTGCGGATATATTTCCTAAGAACTTTAATTTGTGCAGAACGGAAATGTTTCATCAGTTACTCAAGCTCCTATTTCATAATATTTCCTGTTGTGGTGATAGGATTAGTGTACACATTACTGCACTAAATCATATCATATATATTTATATGCTACCTGGCAAAAAAAGCTCACCACCTAGATTTATCTAAGCACTTCCCATTGGATAGTGGGAAGTGCCCAAAGAATGAGATCAGCTGACAACCTTAATTTTACTAGGTTACTCCATAAATATCTTTTTTGGTGTGCCCCGATGGCACAAGCATATTACAAGATGACACTGCCAGGATTCATTAGGTTCAAATTGTGAAATAGTGGTTCAGAGAAGATGAGACATCATATTTACACATGAATTGGCCACCATAGAGTACAGACATGAGTCCCATTGAGAATCTTTGGAATTTACTGGAGAAGACTTTGTGTAGTAGTGCAAATCTCCCATCATTAATACAAGATCTTTGGGAAAAAAATAATGCAACTCTGGACAGAAATACAGCGAGGAAAATAAGTATTTGAACACCCTGTGACTTTGCAAGTTTTCCCACTTAGAAATCATAGAGGGATCTGAAATTTTCATCCCAGGTTCATGTCCACTATGAGAGACATAATATAGAAAAAGTCCGGAAATCACAATGTATGATTTTTTTTTTTAAATAATTTGTGTGGGGATTTTGACCCATTCCTTCACACAGAATTTCTCCAGCTCAGCCAGGTTTCTGGGCTGTTGCTGAGAAACACGGCGTTTCGGCTCTCTCCAAAGATTTTCTATAGGGTTTAGATCTGGAGACTGGCTAGGCCACTCCAGAACCTTGGTATGCTTCTTACAGAGCCCCTCCTTGGTTATCCTGACTGCGCTGAATTAAGCAGGGAACCTTCCGTGCCATGCATGACTTTGAACTAGGACGTCTTAGTGTATTACCCACAGTAACCTTGGAAACAGTGGTGCCAGCTCTCTTCAAGTCATTGACCAGCTCCTCCCATGTAGTTCTGGGCTGATTCCTCACCTTTCTTAGGATCATTGATGCCGTGAGGTGAAGTCTTGCATGGAGCCCCAGTTCGAGGGAGATTGACAGCCTTATTTAGCTTTTTCTATTTTCTAATAATTGCTCCAACAGTTGATCTTTTTTCACCAAGCTGCTTGCCAATTGCCCTGTAGCCCTTTCCAGCCTTCTGGAGGTCAACAATTTTGTCTCTGGTGTCTTTGGACAGCTCTTTGGACTTAGCCATGTTAGTAGTTGTAGTAGTTAGTAGTAGTCTTACTGATTGTGTGGGGTGGACAGGTGTCTTTATGCAGCTAACGACCTCAAACAGGTGCTTCTAACTTAGAATAATAAATGGAGTAGGAAGTGAAGTTTTTAGAGGCGGACTAACAGGTCTTTGAGGCCAGAATTTTTTATTGATTGGCAGGTGTTTAAATACTTTGTGGTATCATCACTGAGTGGTAGCTCAGTGTTAAGGGTGTTGGACTATGAATCAGAAGGTTGTGGGTTCAAATCCCAGGTCCACTGAAGTTACCAATGTGGGTTCTTGAGCAAGACCCTTAACCCT
>JAOUQT010056088.1:0-10664 GCA_025769995.1 Xyliphius kryptos | reverse complement strand
GATCTCAATGAATAAAATATTTCAGTTGAAAATCTTTATTTTGTAGATAGTGGAATGCGTTACTAACAAAACAAAAAAACTTTTTTTTTTAAACAATGTATTATGGTGGTAAAGTCACCCCGAATCTGCAGCACTTCCTAGGGGTATACCTTGCTTGATAAACTTTTATTTATATCTGCATGGTTTAGTTCACCTTTAGCACAATGAGCCCAACCATCTTTGAGACTCCAACAAGAGAAATGTCTCTGGAAACAAAAGAGGATTGTAAAACTTGAAGAAGGTAACTGGTCATGCATGGTTGCTAAAGATGTGGGCTGTTCACAGTCACCAAGATATGGACCAAATACAAACAGATTGGAATGGTTGTAAAAGCCAAGCGTACTGGTAGACCAAGAAAGACTCCAAAGAGTCAAGACAAAGAACTTAAGGCCATTTGTCCTGAAAACCAAAAAGTACAACTGAACAGATGAGGCATAAATGGGAGGAAGCTGGAGCCAATGTATGTGACCGAACCGTAAGAAATCGCCTAAAGGAAATGGGATTTCAATACAGGAAAGCTAAAAGAAAACCATCATTGACACCTAAACAGAAAAGAACAAGACTGCAATGGGCTAAGGAGAGGCAATCATGGACTGTGGATGACTGGATGAAAGTTATCTTCAGAGATGAGTCAAGAATCTGCATTGGACAAAGTGATGATGCTGAAACTTTTGTTTGGTGCCGTTCTAGTAAGATTAATGAAGAGGACTGCCTGAAGAAAACAACCAAATTTCCACAGGCCTTGATGATATGGCGCTGCACAAGTTTACATTGACATTTTGGACAGTTTTCTCATCCCTTCGATTGAACAGATGTTTGAAGATGATGAAATAATTTTCCAAGAGGACAATGCATCGTGCCATAGGGCAAAAACAGAGAAGACATTTCTTGGAGAAAGACACATTCAATCGATGTCATGGCCTGCAAATAGTCCAGATCACAACCCAATTGAAAACTTGTGTTGGAAATTGAAAAAATGGTCCACAAAAAGGCTCTAACCTGCAAAGCTGATCTGGCAACTGCTATTAGAGTAAGAACCAAATTGATGAAGAATACTGTATGTCACTCATCAAGTCCATGCCTCAGAGACTGCAAGCCAAAGGTGGTGCAACTAAATATTAGTGATGTATTTTGAATGTTCTATTTTTTCATGATTCCATATTTTTTTCCTTAGAATTGAGCGATTCCATATTTTTTTTCCCTGTACTTGGTCAGTAAAAGTAACACTCACTGACTTCCACAATGTTTTCTCTTCATTTCTTTGAGTGTTCCTGAAAGCCAACAATTTGCATTTTGGAATGACCTTATTATTGTATCATGTTTTTGATCTGAGTTTGTTCTACAGGATGAAACGGCTGAATGAGTGCTCATCCAAGACTGGTGATTCCATATTTTTTGCCAAGGGTTGTATAAATGAATGAACCTGCACAAAGACAGAGTCTTGTTTGCCAAGACAAAGCTCTATAGGATATTACTATACATATTTTTACCTCTGCCGTTTCTCATCTATTCTGCTAAAGTTTGGTGTGTGTGTGTGTGTACCATTGTTTTTGTATGGACGTCTTTTGTGTCCGTCTTTCCAGCTAAATACCAGACAACACTAAATTAAGTTGATAAATACATTAACTGCATAAACCAATATGACATACCAATGGCAGGATTAAGGGAAACCATTTAAATGCATCTCATTTAAACATGTTTGCCAGACTCTTAAACAAACCTGAGAGGATGATGGGAGTGTTCTCTTGCTTTCCTGGAATCTGTACAGGGTGACGAATAAAGTGGTAATTCAGAACAGACATCCTCTTTGTAGAGTTTTCTGTGAACTACAGAATTACAAAAATTACTATAGAGGCACTCCTGTATACAAATACTATTTATTAACATCTATTGGAGTGTACTCACTTGCCCAGTCTCTGTATCTATAAGGTCAAAGAAAGCTCGGACTGTTGCCAGCACCAGCTCCTTACACCTGTCATGGTATACACATAAAAAGTATTTTAAAATAATATGAACATTAAACAAATACAGTTTATTACCATGCTATGTGCATAAGATTCAGTCTGGTTTCATGTGGAACTAGTTTTTTTATGGCTTGCTTACATAGAGTATGAATTTAAATTTTATAAATCCCATGAATCCCAAGTAATCCACATACCACACTATAGACAGATGATCTGTAGATACCCAAGTTCTGGGGACAGCGGTTACCTATTAAAAAATAAAAATAAAATAAATATCATACATTTTCATCAGTATCACAAGGCAAAGGTTTGGTGATAGATAATCACATTTGAAATTAACCCCAATCAAGAGCTCCCCACGGGGCTCCACCAAATCTTGTGGTAGCCTTCTTTCTTACAGATCCCTTTCACTCTGTATAAGCCCCCTATTTTTACCTCCAAAGCATCCCCAGACCATCACACTACCGCTACCTCCACCTTGCTTGACAGATGTCATTAAGCATCAGTCATGCATCTTTTCATTGGTCATGTGCCTCACAAATTATCTTCTGTTTGTTCAAAAGACCACAAAATTGGACTCATCTGTCCACAACACCTTCTTTCTATTTTCCATTGTCCAATGTCTTTATTCTTTGGCTTATTGCAATCTTTTCTTTTTATTGACCAGTGTGAGGTAGGGCTTTTTCTTGCCAATTATGCCATGAAGTCCAGGATCCTAAAGTCACCTCTTGACTGTTGATGCTGACACTGGTGTTTTGACGGGTTCCATTTAGTGCAGCCTTTCGTTGACAGCCTGTGAGGCGTCTTTTAATTAAACTGCACATTCTAAGATATTTATCTTCTTGCACAGTTGTGCATCATGGCCTCCCACTCCTTTTTCTGTCCTTGTTAGAGCCAGTTTGTGTCACTCTTCAAAGGAAGTAGTTAACATCATGGTAGGAAATTTTCAGTTTCTTGGCAATATCTCCTATTGAGCAGCCTTCCTTCCTTAACACAACAATGGACTGTTCTTGAGCTAATCTAAAGGCCACATGAAGTTTGGGGTTCTGTAGTTATTGACTGCAGGAAATTGGCGACCTCTTCGCACTATTCGCATCCGCTGACTTCACGTGGCCTACCACTTCGTGGCTAAGATGCTATCATTCCCAAACACTTCTATTTTCTTATAATAAAGCTGACCGTTGATTCTGGAATATTTAGGAACTATGAAATTTCACAATTGAATTTGTTGCACAGGTGGCATCCTATTACAGTTCCACATTGGAATTCACCAAGTTTCTGAGAGCGACTTTCACAAATGTTTGTTAAAACATATCTAGGGGCTTGATTTTATACACCTGTGGCCATGGAAAAGCTTGTAAAACATGATTCTGATAATTTGAATGGGTGAGAAAAAACTTTTGGCAATGTACTGGGTGTGCACGTTTATATATTTTAATGTTTTACTATATATTCACACTCTTACCACCACAGACATCTTATTAAGGTCATCAGCAGGGCAGGTCAAAGCTGTTAGGCCTGAGTGAACTTGATAGTCCCGGTATCCTCCTCCCACTGACAAAACAGTCACATTACGCAGATCCTCTGCTTTTGCACGCCAGTGCTGTTTCACGGACGAGTAGAAATCTATTGCAGAGATACAGATAAATGAGTTTAACAGTTAAGTAAAAAAAAAAAAATGGGAACATGAAAATGAAAGGATCCCTACTTAGTATGTATGGATCCAAGGAGAGGATGGGAGCCTGGTGAGGAGACGCCTGGGTGAGGATAAGGCTGACCAGATGAGGATTAAAACGAGGAATGGAAAACAATGCTCGCGCAATTACACCACCCATAGAATGACCCACGAGCACCACACTGGTCGGAGGATTTGGATGATTCTAAAAAAAAAAAGGAAATGAAAATAAAAATTCAGAAATTCAATGCAAAAAAAACATGGTATAATTTCCAAACAAAGCCTTACTTTTCCTAACTATGTCAATTTGTCTTCTAATTTTTCATACAGTCTTGCATCTATGCCACCATTAGGTAAAAATTTTTTTAAGTTACTGGAAAATCATTGCAAATCAATCTTTTTGCGTCAAGGCTGACCTGTCAAGACCGTGACCCATTAAGAGCTGGGTTATGCTTAAGCACCCCCATTACATTATTTAAAATAAAGACCACGGTTATAAATGGGTAAACAGTTACTTTAGTAAATTATATATGATCACACGTTAAATACATTATTTACACATAATCTGAATCATGGGTAATATACACAATTCCCAACCCAAATGTTTGCGCTGTGTTGTCTGTAATAAGTGATTTCTGGTTGCTTGTGAAGAGGAATAAACATTAAAAAAAAAAAATCTTTGTGCTGCAGTGGAGTAAGTAAAAACAACAAGACATACTAAAGCTTCTTAAATGATTCCTGAAGTTTTACCATACTTAAATCAGACCTTGTAAAGACGCAAGATAATCTTGATGCTCTCATGAAGGAAATGTGTTTGCCGTTTTAGGCTTCCACCATACAAAGCCACCAGCTCTTCATTGAAGTCAATCGTAAAGACATTCAGATGGATTCCTCCCTCAATGTTCTCAGCTTTTCTCAAGGCCACCGAACCAAGAGAACGAGCTAAAGACATCAGCAACAACAAAAATAAAAAGATTGTTATCTTTTAGTTTTCACATTTCTCAAACATGCGTAGAGCTGTGTAAAATGTTAGAGATTTAGTGCCATCTAGTGACAAGATTTCATATCGCATGTCGTTTTCAATAGCTTAAGAAATAGTGCATTGTTCCTGTGATTTATAAAATGTCATTATAATCGTCAAAAACGTAAAATCGTGTTATAAAAATCTAGAATTGTCTTATGCCTAGTACATAATCTTAAAATGTAGATTGGTTTTAAAGTTGGAACAGAAGTTAAAGTGAAGAAATAAATTCCTACCTTGCTTGTAGCTTCCTGCATTTCCAGGTAAGAAGAGCACAGGTGCACCACTTAGTTTAAGATTTTGAGATTCTTGAGCATAAACACCTTCCCCATACAGATAAAGTCCATAGGCAGGGTACTGACGCGCCACACGTCGTGGCAGCTGGATACGCTACAAAAACACACAAAACTAAAAATTAATACAGCGAATTCAAATTTTCAAATGACTCTAATTCATTACTCATGAATCTAACTGAGTTAAAATAGCCCTATTATACACTGTAAAATTGCTGAAGCTTTCTGTAATTTAAGACTCTGAAGCCACCAATTCCTATACTGCTAACAGATCACATGTGTGATCCATCATCTCTTATTATTACAGTTATTGGCAATATATGACTGTTTTGCAAGCATATTACCAAACAAAAGTTTATGACCGTAACCACAGTTCACGATCCATCTATGTGATGGACATCCGGTACTGACCTTATGGAAGCATCCAACTGCACCAAGTCTGGCTTGACAGAAAGAACATGCGCTCAATGCTGGGAGGTTGCCCCGTCTCCACCAGCATGTATAACACCTCAGGGGGCGTGTTCTACTTCAGTGACTGTACATCGCTTCTCATGCCGCAAGCGTGGCGCACTTGGTGGATCTCTTCACTCGATGATAGAGAACAGTGGTTAAGGTCGTAAACTTTTTTTCATCTTCTCGTTTAAAGATCCTCTTATGCGGAGATCTTGACAACTACCGCATTTGTTCACAGTGAGGTCTGCAGCCAGGAGGGATGTTCCATCCCACTGCCTATGGACCACTCTCGTTCTAATTCCTGGGGTTTATATACATGCCCGGGGAGGCGGGGCAGCCACACATCATTGGGCACGCGTTCTTTCTGTCAAGTTAGACTTGGTGCAATTGGATGCTTCCTTATGGAAGCATCTAATTGCCATTCAACTGTGACCCAAGGGACATGTTCAATCAAGGTGTGTCCACTAATTAGCATCACAGGTGTCTACAATCTTGTAATTAGTCAGTGGGCAAATATATAGTTACTGTGCTGTTTGGTGACATGGTGTGTACCACACTCAGCATGGGCCAGAGGAAGCGAAGAAAAGCATTTCAGAAGAGTAGAAAGATACATACAAAGCATGTTAAAGGTAAAGGTTATAAGACCATCTCCAAACAGCTTGATGTTTCTTTTGCACATTTGCACATATTATTTAGAAATTTGTAACCAACCTCCATACACGTGTCTGCAGGAGGAAAATTAATGACAAATTAATGAGACGGATAGTACGAATTTAAGTTTAAAAAGTTTAAAGGTGAACTCAAGGAACATCAGTGTCAGATCGCACAATCCATCATCGTTTGACCCAAAGTTGACTTCATGGGAGACCAAACAGGACACAATTGATGAAAATAAAACGTAAAAAAAATGTGAGACTGGAATTTAGCTAACTAAATGTTGAAAAGCCACAAAGCTGGTAAGAGAATGTCCTATAAACAGATGAGACAAAAATGTAACTTTTTGCCAAGGCACATCAACTCTATGTTTACAGATAAACAGAAGCATATCAAGTAAAAAACACTGTCTCTACTGTGAAACACAGAGAAGGCTATGTTATATTGTTATATGTTATATTCTGGGGCTGCTTTGCTACATCTGGCACAGGGGGTCTTAATTAGTGCAGAGTACAATAAAATCTCCAGACTATCATGGGATTCTAGAGAGAAATTCGCTGCCCAGTGTCAGAAAGCTTGGTTTCAGTCACAAGTCATGGGTCTTGCAACAGGATAATGACCCAAAACACTCAGCTAATAATACACAAGAATGGCTAAGAGGAAACCATTGAACTATTCTGAAGTGGCCTTTTATGAGCCCTGACCTAAATCCTATTGAGCATCTTTGGAAGGAGCTGAAGCATTCCATCTGGAAAAGGCACAACTGAAGCAGTTTGCTCATGAGGAGTGGGACAATATAGCTGCTGAGAGGTGCAGAAGTCTTACTGAAAGTTACAGGAATTAATTGTTTGCAGTGATTGCCTCAACAGTTTGTCAGAGCATTTTTATTTATTATTACTTTTGCCAGACTCACGTTATTTATATGACATTTGTGGGTTTTATTTATTTTATTTTTTAAATCAACCGAGGGGTACCAACAATTTTGTCCACCTATATTACTATATTATTTTTTCATTTATTTTAACCTATTCAATCATGTCATTCTGTCTCCAGACTTTATCCATATACCAAACAGCATTATGCTAGTAGAGGAATCCTTGTGTTTAATTAACAAATGCAAACATAATATTACTTACTGCTAACAGTTCACATGTTTCCTTATTTGTAAATCGCTTTGAATAAAAGTGTTTGCTAAATGACGAAATGTAAATATATTTTAACAGCTAACCAAGTAAGTTTTTGAAATTAAACAGCAGTACTTGGGCAGGTAAAAATTAATGGCTTGTTCAGTTTTGAAAGAATGACTGTATAACAACAATTTTAACATGACTGGAAGGTTTAATCATCTTACAATATCCTCTAAAAAAAACAAATCAATATTTTTTGTTTTTAAAATGATCGATGATTTTAAAACATCACTCAACATATATGCAGGAACATGACATGCGGGTGTAATTTGGCAGAATTTGAGTAGTTGTTCAAATGCTATGTTGCCAGTATGAACTGTGAATAAAGGGTTTACACATGCAGAGACGGGACACAGAGTTAAACAGTACAGTTTTTGACATATTCCATCAAAATTCACTTACAAGTGAGAGAACAACACAAATCACTACGTTAAAGCAAAACCAGTTAAACCAGTTGCATCCAATTCTTTAAGGTTTGGATCCATGTCAAAGCATAATGTGTTCAGGGTAAATTCATTCATTATCTTCCGCTTAATCCTCTATTAGGGTCACGGTGGGGTTCCCCATGCCCATCCAGGGGAGAATGTCTCGAGCGCTGGACAAATACATGCAGGGCAGGGTGCCAATCCATCACTGGGCACGCACTCTCTCACACAGTCACACACACAAACACACACTATACAGGGCAATTTAGAGCATTCAACTTACCTTCATGTTTTTGGAATGTGGGAGGAAACCGGAGAACACGGAAACTCCACACAGATTGGGATTGGAACCAGGAATCCCCAGTGCTGAGAGGTGAATGTGCTAACCACTAAGCCACCATGCAGCTCTCAAGTGAGTAAATGAGTGCCCAGCGATAGAGTGGCGTCCTGTCCTGGGTGCATCTGCCTAGTGTCCGACACGTTCTCCCCTCAAGGAGTTGGGACAACAGTTATTCATTCATTCATTATTTTCCATTTAACACCCATCCATGAGAGAAGTTTCGGGTCCTTGGCAGATCCCCCTGCCCCCATCCCATACTGAGATTACAGTATACAAACTTTCATTCATTCCTGGTGACAATCTATTACACACACACACACACACACACACACACAGTCATGTGTATGCACAGACCATTGACTCTGTTTTTGAAAAAACCTTAGGACCCTGAGGAAACCCATGTGGAAAAACATTGAAACTCCAACCAGATTGGGATTTGAACCGGGAATTACCACGTACTGAATTAAACTAAATTCTTCAGCACAGACATGTAAACTTGGGCGCTATATGCAGGAACATGACACGCTGATTTAATTTGGCAGAATTTGAGTAGTTGATCAAATGCCCTGTTGCCAGATTCCTCTGTAATCAACCTTCAGTCCACATGTAAACCACCTGTCGTTGCAGGGACATTTAAATATAGTTGCTTTAACATAGTTGGCAGTTAATGGCAGCCCAGAGTAAATAAGACAAGTATTGCGTACAAAATGTCAGCTCCAAAACCACATGTACCTAAAATGTTAGTCAACAAACATTATACCAGTCAAGCATAGGTACTTAAAAGTAGCAGGTTAAACAAATCAAAGTCCACGTCCCAAACCCACAACAACGTTTCTATGTAGAATGCCAGAATAGTACACTAGTCTGTTACCATGGTTACGTTCATATACATAAGAGCGGTCAAACCGTGTGCCCTAGTACCGTGTAGTACGGAAGTACGCGAATTAGGACACATCCTGTCGTTCCCGGCTACACCTACCAAATATTCCGGATACTCGAACATGTAGGTCATGCTGCAGCGGTTCTCCTCAAACCCGAACAGCAATTCACGTAGCCCGGTGAGCAGAAGAGCCAGAGCGGCGGTGTAAAAAACATAAATAAGCGCCTTCATTTCGCGACAGACGTGGCGTCACCTCACTCGCACTGTCGCGTTTCCATTTTCGTGCCCCATTGAAAACACACTACTGGTTCATTGGCCAGTAAAAAATGGGAGCCTACAGCTGCTGCGTCACAGAACTGACACTGCTTCCGTCGAGTAAAAAAAGGATAAGGGATATAAATCGACCAATAAGCACTTGGAGTGGGAGGGACGCTATTGGGCTGTCAAACCTGTAAGTTAAGGTAAGGCGAGATAGTAATATTACAGTATACTAACTTTCCTTCATTCATTATCTTCCGCTTAAAACTGTGCCAGGGTCGCGGTTGGGTTCCCCATGCCCATCCAGAGGAGAAAGTTTCGGGCTCTCGGCAGATAACTCATATCAACATAAACCACGGACCAAAAAGAAAACGTTTCTAGTGTTGCAGATGTAGTTTAAGCAAGTATAAATGTATAATAAACATAACAACCCTGTAAAAATATATACTCATTATTATACAATTATCTGCCGTAATGAAAAATCATGTTGCATTACCACCACAAGTTTGTAGAAAATCTGACGATATTTCTAGAGCACAATTATGGCCTTTCTGTGTTAACAGTATCTACTGGTGCTTAGCTTATTAGTGTTTAGATCAGGTGACTATTTGATGTCAGTTCTCATTGATTATCAATAGTTATTTTCCAACTATATCAGTAACGATTATTAGTCACAAGAACAACAGAACAGACCTGTGTTTACACTTTTGAGATTTTTTTAAAATGTTACGTGCGTTATAAATAAAATGTATTATTATTGTGTTTAACCCAACACAGGGGCCGTTCTGCTGTAAGGCAAACTGCAGCACTACCCAAATCTAAAAATAAAATCTACATTTTATTTGGTTGCTGGTTATTAATTGTATTGTTTGTGGTGAAAATTAATATATTGAATTTGAGAAAATAGAAATATGCAAGAAAAATATTTTACGAGTAGGCTCAGATGGTTGGTTCACCACTGTACATATGTTACACTACATTGCTTTATGGTCCATTTTATAACGAGTGCATTATTATGCTGATGCTCCCCCATCCTTAAACAAGAGACTCACCATTCTGAAACAGGAAAATGGAGTTGTAACTAAGGATAGACCAGTTTTATTCAAATGCATTCAGCATTCTTCAGTGTTATTCCCTGCCCCCAAAATGTCATTGTTTAACACCACTGCTACCAACACCAACAAACCACACAGCACATAACCACCCCGAAGATCTTTAGTACACTGCTCAACAAAATAAAGGAAACATTAAAATAACATCCTAGATTTTAATTAATAAAATATTTTAGTTGAAAATCTTTATTTAGTAGATAGTGGAATGTGTTGTGAACATAATGACATATAAATGATCAAAATGTTATTTAAAATTATTATCCAATGAAGGTCTGGATTTGGAATCCATCAGCCAGAAAGGATGAGAACAGAGAAAAGGTGTGTGGTCACCACCTGCAGAAGCACTCCTTTATAGGGGTTGTC
>JAOUQT010056079.1:0-10664 GCA_025769995.1 Xyliphius kryptos | reverse complement strand
TATTGACTTGCTGCATTAACTCATTCTAACTGTCAATAAAAGCTTTTGTTACTCATAATATGATTGCAATTATATTTATGTATGTGATAAAAACATCTGACAAACACACATAATACTTGTGTATTTCTCAAAACTTTTGGTCATTACTGTATATGAATTGCAGTCATTGCAATTTTTCAGGCATCAACTATTAGAGTACAATTGAAAGTTTTTTGAGCAAACTGCCAATGATAACAGTATATTTTTCAACCTTTTCAATTTTATTAAGAACAAAAAATTTGTCATATTATAAGCATTAGCAGGTTATTACAAACTAAAATAAAATAGTTTTCAAGTTTTTCTAGGTGATGTTACATTTTTTACAGGTGATGCTTCTGAGGTCTCTTCCATTGAATTTGTCAGGTTTTGGATGATATCTGCTTCAATTGTTTTGCATGAGGACAGAATACCCCCCTTCCCCTCAGAGCTGTTGCTTAGATGTGAACTGCCTCCTGCCATCGTAGACACTCCTTTTAATGATGCTCCAGAGATTCTCAATGGGGTTGAGGTCAGGGAAGCTAGGGGCCACACCATAAGTTTGTCCCCTTTTATGCCCATTGCAGCCAGAGATGCAGATGTGTTCTTTGCAGCTTGAGACGGTGCATTATCATGCATGAAAATGATCTTGCTGCAAAATGCACGTTTTTTCTTCTTAAACCATTGCAGGAAGTGCTGTTTGAGAAACTCCACATACATTATGGAGGTAATCTTTTATTGAGAGAGGGGTCCTATGTGCAAATGTAAATCAGTCCAAAGAGTTGAATTGAAAACAGTTTGAGTTCAGTTTGTAATAAGCTGCTAATGCTTATAATATCACAAATGACCATTCTTTTGTTCTTTATTAAAATGAAAAGGTTGTAAAAGGACTGGAAAATAACAATGACTGCAATTCAAATAGGTATGTGGCTGTTCCGTAATTGTGATGTGTGACAAGGACACCACGGCTTTGAACACAAAACACTGTTTATTTTTCACTTGAGATCACGGCTCGCGCGTACTGCTTCTCTCAGTCCCGCTGACTCACCACCTTCTGCTCTCTTTCAGTTCCCCCTTACTGCAACCCAGATAGCAATCATTAATTAAGTCGTCCCCAGACAGGTGCGACCGTTTACCTGGCCAGCCTTCCGAACCCGGCTCCCGTCTCCCGACCACAACCCGGCCTGTGGAGCACTTGGAACTTGAAGGGCTGAAGTGCTAAAAACGCGAGAGCTGGGCGTTATGATGAGCCGTCGGGAATAAAATTTCCTGACGGCTCCGTGGGATTAATAACTGGGTGACAATTTCCTTCGTTCGAGTGTCTCGCGTCACTCTATATAACCTGACTTTTATAATGGAAAAGTAGGGAAACGAAAGCTCCGCCCCAGGCGTCAGCCTCTGGCTATCGATTACTTTCACTTGGCCAAAGGCATGACGTAGCGTCTTATCTCTTGTCTGCTCCAGCGAGAAATCCCCCAGAGGGAATCCCCACAAGGGTGGGGTGGTGTCCTCCGTCTGTGTGTGACGTGGAGCTGACGTAGATGGACGGGGAGCCTCCTCCCCTTCTAGGGCAGTTCATGCTCCCTCCCCTTTATTAGCGGTGAGAGACCCATTCATATTTAAAACTGCCATTAATTCCCCAAAAGTCGGCCAATCGGTCCCCAAAATTAACAATTGAGTGGCGGGGAACCAGACACACGGGATATCTGTGAACGTCCCCGTGCACACAATTCACCCGCACCGTTCCAATGCTGACGTCATTTTTCCCCTCGCATAGATGGGGGTCTGACTACACCACGAATCCACCAGCACTTGGTGTGTACCTCCCTTGATACTCACGGGTATCTGATGCGTCCCTGTTCGATCGGGGGCAACTGTGGCGACTCCAGGATTCGGATCAACATCTCCATCACGGAGCACTGGTCCTGAAAGTGGCCCGGCTGACCACATTGCCAACATGTCGGCCCAAGTCTCGCCCCTACACCTGGTGTGGTTAGCGCCTAACTGAGGAGGAGAAAGGAGAGAAAGCGGGGGTGGCACAATCAAGGTCGTGGCATTGGGTGTGGGAGTCCTGTGCCCCTCCGCCATGGTACTGGAAACGGGCTCGACAGGGTAGTGGAACGGGGGGGGGGGATCTTGGGGTGCAGAGAGAGAAGAAAGAAGCAGAAGATTGTAGCATCCTCAGTGCCGCTTCGCCTGCCCCGTCATGGCTTCGTCGAGGGATGTGGGGCGCTGGCACTGGACCCACTCTGCGGTACCTGGGGGAAGCTGGGCCACTAACACGAATTGCTCCAACACCACCAGATCGATGGCCATGTCGACGTCCCGGCCCTCTTGATGCAGTCATCTCTGACCGGCATCCCTCAGTTGCTGGGCAAATATGAAGGGCCAAATATACTCGGCGAACCGGAGCCCTCGGAGACTCCGTCGGCTCTGTTCCAGGGTCTGACCGAGCCGCTGCAAGATTGCCTGTTGGAGTGTGGGGTACTCCAGCAAGCCATCGGGGGTCAGGTCCTGAGCTGCCAGCTGGGCTTCCACCGAGAGCAACAGCAGCAGCCGGGTGGCCCATTGGGTCCCATGGCCGCAGACCTTTCGAATAGAGTCATGTAGGCCTCTGCGTCATCCATTGGGCCCATCTTTGCCAACGTGGGGGCGGTTCCGATCGTTCCATGGTCCAAGCCCCCTGTTACCGCCTGTGCCTCCATCAGCCCCATCCATCTGCCGGTCCTCAGTCTGCACCTCCCTCAACAGGTGGAGTTGCTTTTGCTGGTCAGCGTGCATAGCCAGTGGACCCTTCGGTTGCTGCTGCTGCTGCATAGAGGCCAGCGTCTGCACCATCCGCTTCAACGGTGAGCTTTCCATGTCACACTTGTTACTTTGAACTCCGGGGTTTCGGCATCACTGTGACAGTGCTTACCATGCCGCCCGCCACTAGAACAGTGTTTTACAAAATAACCAAAGTATTTCAACATCAAACGATGATCACAATTACAGAACAGATATGACTGGAGCCCAGAAAAAGGTTACATCAAAATTTTCTAAAAGTTCCAACAGGCACCAATCAGCAGGAAGTGTACAGGCCGTCGCGTTAAATGACTTCAACACATCTGCAGCCACAGGACATCACTGATCTCTCACACTGCTCTGCTGGGATTCTGGTCCACTCTTCTTTCAGTCTCTTCCACAGTTCTGTGTCTGTTGTGGGTTTCTTGACCATAACTTTGTCACCAGGAATTTTTCAGAGGTTTTATATTGGGTTAAGATCAAGACTCTGGCCACTTCATTGTTCCAATGGTTTCAGTTTCAAGAAACTCCTTTAGCCATTTTGCTGTGTGACAGACAGGGGGGATTGTCCTGCATGACTATCACTAGCCCATTAAGTGATGAATGCAAGGAAAAAACCACATGTTGAAGAAGGTTCCAGTTCACTCTGCCATGTAGCTGTATGAGATGTCTAACTCCTGCTTCCGAAAACAAATGATCCAAACCTTTGCAGAGGAACATGTTGAATGGACAGAGGAGAAGTGGTCCAGAGTTTACTTTAGTGATGAAAGCAAGTTTAATTTATTTTGGTCTGATGGGAAACTTTATGTTCATCAAGAAAGACTGAACACAAAGTGGGTAAAAAAGTCAGTGAAATGTGGAGAAGGAAGTGTCATTATTTGTGAAATGTTTTTTTCCAGCAGCAGGAGTTGAACCTTTCATACAGATACATGACTAGAATACAGCAACTCAAAAGTCACCAACCTAAATATTTCTGCTCTGTGGTACTACTATTGGGGTCCTGACCATTAGCACAGAGTAAAGGGGACTAACACAATATGTACTGTAGTCCACAAACGTATGGATTACGGCAGGCATGGCCAATATGTAGATCAAGACCAACCATTCGATCACACAGTGCACATTTGAAGATCAATGTGGAACACATGGATACATGGCCTGTATTGCTAATAACATCAACATGTGTGTAAAAAGGTTTAAACATGAAAGCTTTAAAAAAAAAAAAGATGAATCCTGGTGGATCACGATGACCTGTCCACTGGAAAAAGTAGATCTTATGCCAAAAAAGTGTGGACAAAACTGGACTACAGTAACTGTCCTTCTGAAGTAAACATATTCATTTTTTACTCCTTTTTATTTTACTGTTCTAAAACATACTGCTACTTTTACTCTTCAAGTGATTCTACAGTACTTTCATTATTTTGCCATTCACCCCAGTCTTTGCACTTTCGATTTGAGTGACACACTGGAGCCAGAGTGTCTGGGTTGTTTGTGACTGACACATATTTTCAAATGTGGCACCATTACCCATAATGACTGCTGGAATGTTTGCATATTTATTTAATTTTAAAACCCCACTGGCTTCTACTCAATTATATGGAACCGGCTGAAACTGCAGATTCATGGCTTTTCCTTCCACTGGGATAAGCCATAACGTTCCATTTAGCATAATTCCAGCACAATCCCACCAGTAACCTGCGGTACACGCGACCAGGTTGAGCGTGTGCCTGTGTAAATTCTCTTCGTAGGATCCTGATCTTGTGGCGACCAAAATAAGCCGCTGATGTGGGGTTGTGAAGAAGCTCATCCAAAATATACTGTTAGCTTCTTCACACACTGTGTCAGCGACGACTGCGGAGGGGTAAATGCGGCCGGGGACATGTCGTGGTCTAGGAAGAAATGTAAGCAACATAATGCGTCGCCAGTTGTCAATTAGAAAATGTTCAGAACAGATTTTTGACTAGAGGAACAAATCAAGCTCATGTCATTGAGTTTACATGAAGAACCCGACAAGATTATTAAAGAGTTTTATTAAATCCCATTGATACTGTGTAGAAATTCTAAACACTGAGCCATCAAACTTGGTGGAAACAGTTTGGGGAAGGCCCTTTTTGGTTTCAGCATGTAGGCACCAAGTCTTGGCCTTAACCACAAGCACATTTGAAATGAATTAAAATAATAAAAATGACAAAAAACAAAAACATTAACCTTGCATTATGGGCGGTTTGGGCAGTTTGAGGAAGGGCCTTTTTGGTTACAGCATGAGCATACTGAGTGTCATGAATGCAACCCCAAGCATCATTGTGATAAATAAAAAAAAATAATGGTAAAATTCCACCATGTAGATATGCATTATCCGCACTTGTAAGTTTACAAGCTTGTGGAAACAATTTGGCGAAGGCTCTTTTTGATTGCAGCAAGAGCTTATTGAGTCCTGACCTTAACACCAAGCATCCTTGGAATAAATTATAACAATCAGAATGGTGAAACTCAAGCATGTAGCCTTGCATCATGAGCAGTTTTAGGCTTCCATCCTGTGAAAACAATTTAGGGAAGGTCTTTTTGTTTCCAGCAAAAACGTAAAGAGTCTTGACCTTAACCCCAAGCACATTTTGGATAAATAAGAACATCTAGAATGGTGCAAAGTTGTATGTATCCAGTTTGTGGAAACAGTTTGGGGAAGGCACTTTTTGCCAGCAATAGTGTAATGAGTTCTGACCTCAACCCCAGGCACATTTGAAATGAACCTTTTTGGTTTCAGCATGAGCATACCGAGTCTTAACTTCAACCCCAAACACTTATGATGAATTAAATCAATTACCATAAGAAACCTCTAACATGTAACCATGCAATATGAGCACTTGTTGGTGTCCAGCTTGTGGAAAAATGTTGGGGAAGGCAATTTTTGGTTCTGGCAAGAGCGAACGGAATCCTGAACTCAACCCCAAGCACCTTGGTCATTTGTAGACGTCCTGCTTAAAAAAACTGTTAAGGGAAGGCTCCAAATTAAGATATTTTAACAAATGATTGTGTGAGTTTGGTATGGAAGACATTGACTGACTTAGAACCCTGACTTTAACACATATGTAATAGCTAGAACAGAGAATGTGAGTAAGGCCTTCTTGGTGTTCAAGGTTTGACTCACTTCTGGACACTTCCAAAGATCTGGACACTTCCAAAAGTCTATCAGAAGCTTGTGCGTTGTTCTACTACATGCATTATACAAGAACAAAATGTCATGTAAGCATCTACAGGTGTTCAGATACTTTTGTTCTCTGGGTAGGCCTGGTATTAGCACGGTGTAACCTCTTGCCCATACTAAATGGGTTATGCGCACAGGAAGGAACAGAGGAGAAGGGTTCTCATGGCCTGGTGTTCTTAGGAAAGCCATCACATGATGAAGTGTTGAGTGAACTGACAGGTCCAATGCTTTCTCAGAGCAATGGGGAGATTTGCGCCATCACTGGCTGTGACAGCAGGGCTTAACTCTCTAATCCCATCTGGCTGGTGTGGGGGAACAAACCCCTCTTTCACTTAAGGCAGATACATTAACACATTTGTGTGGTGAGTTAATTAAGCTTTTAATTCCAGCTAATTTGTTTTTTCCATTACGTTTCTGAGGCGTTCGACGTGGTATAATCTCCCCGATCATATATTATAATTCATCACCATTTATAATATACTTTTTTAAAGTGAGTCAGATCCCGCTGGTTTAATATTTTCCATTGATGTGGATCTTGTAAAAGTGACCTTCATTTTGCAGCTTAAAGACAATTAGATGTATTTCTTGAAACATATACTAAAGCAATAAGGCACGAGAGGGCGTGCATTATTGTGAAAAAATCACAAGAAAAAGGTGTTGTTTGGTCTGATGCTTAGTGGAGTGCATTTACACCCATTTCCTGTGATTTATTTACAGCAATTCAGAACCTGAAAGTGACTTATTGCTTTTATAAAATGTTTTTTATTTTTTTGCAATGTAATCTAATTCGGTATTTGAAGTATACACTGATCGCTGAGTAAGAGGTTTCCGGTTTCTCTAACAATCAAATACTAACATTTAATAACCAAATTACAAAAAGTAGTTTATAAAAAATAATGTATTTTATAATCACACATTGATACTTCCAGCTGTGACTGGAAGCTGCCTCTGTTGTTGCATCAGTGCGTCTGTTAAGTGACCAGACCGTTATGTGTGCAACATGGAGCTCATGGATCCCAAAGAATGGGAATTGCAAGCCAAGTCCTCCATATCTGGAATAAAAAGCCATCTCATAATTCAAGCTGTGATGTATCTACATAAAAGGGGTGAAAAGGGTGAGGGCAGAAATTACATTGTCACTTTGCAGACACTCAATCCAAAGCACCCAACACCCAGTGTGGGTCGGAGCACAGGGGCAGTCGTAATACATCACCTATGGAGCAATGAGTATTGAGGGTCTTGCTGAAGAGCCCTGAACTATCAGCCTGTTATCTTAACCACTGAGGTAACATGCCCACTTTACAGTAAATTGGCTCTACGATGAGGTAGAACAGTCTGCGCAAGACGCATCGCGATGCTCATCGCTATCTCACATGCATTTCCCCCAATGGTGGTGATCTCGATTTAAGGTGTTTTCAGGGACATTTCTGGTGCATTGTTGTCTTTATGACAGAAAACACAGGTGCACTACTTACTAAAAGCAACCTAGACAGGCGTCAACAGTCAGATGTTCATCGCCAACGACAATGAACGCTAAATATAACTGAACACTATTAAATATCACTGCATTTGTACAGGGAATGCATATACATAGTGTACACTATACTGTGTGTTTTTCATTTACAGTAAAATGGACCCTTAAACAGAACGGCAAGTAATAAGTTGATTGGTTTATTACACGTCATTCCCTTAAACACACCTCTGTATAATTAAGAGAATTCAGGACATTTGCATGTTTTTGCAAAGACACATTGACACGTGCTAAATCATGATGGCTTACTAAAGAACACTCATTTTAATCAATTAATCTGTAGGCAAGAAAAGTAGATCACTTTTCCACTTTATAATAAACCTGCAGAAGACTTACGCTGTTCTAATGTAGATCATGTCCACAGAACCGTAGTGATGTAAAGTCCTACCTCAAATCTGACACACACACACACACACATGCACAGGCGTTAAACATAAAGTCAACAGTCTGATCCTTAACCCGTACTTGGTTAATCTTTACACTTTTTAAGGTAAAAAAACAATGTTTCCTGTGCTCCACTTAAGCCCTCACCCAAAAGTGAACTTAATAAATAATGGGGATTTTAAGCATCAGGAGCTTTGAGGTCCAATAGATAAACCAGTTGGTTTTACATTCACAAATATCTAAGACGGACACCCGTTACACACAAAGTGAAACTTAATATGAATTGTATAGGTATTAAGGGTTCAGACATGAAGAAATAATAGTTTTAGGAACTTAATTGGGTCCTGTAGTCTGTCCCATTGACTGTGTAAAAATAAGCATCCTTAATACATTAATCCATCCATTATTTCCTGCTTAGTCCTCTACTAGGCTCACAGGGTGGTTTCTGATGCCCGTCCATGAAAGAATGTTTCAGGCACTGGGCAGATACCCCCAGGACAGGGCCCAGTCGCAGATCACACACTTACACGCACACTCACTCACATTGTTTATATGGGGCAATTTAGAGCATTAAATGTATCTTGAATCCTTGTTTTTGGAATGTGTGAGAAAACCGGAAAACCATTTTTTTTCCCGGACAATTTACATTGTAGATTTTCACTGAAGGCATGAAAACTTTGAATGACCACCCTTTGCACTGATTACTGTCTATTTTTCTGAGGTGTCGTCTTGAGGTGTCCCCATCTCCTTAACTGTGGCACTGCGGATGCGACCATTGTGCAAGGGAAAATGGACTGCTGTTGGACTGCCAGCGTTGCAGTCCTGAGGATGGACTCATAGTTACAGTATATAATTGTTACTATTGTTTAATATGGACTGATCTATACACATTCTGTACATGGCTGTCCTACTCTGATGCTGCCTGGCCGCTCAAGGAGGACGAGTCCCCCACTGAGCCTTGGTCCTCATAAAGTTTCTTCCTAAAAATAACATCATTACAGGGAGTTTTTTCTTGCCACTGTCGCTTCGGCTTGCTCTTTGGGGTTTTAGACCTTGGACTCTGTAAAGCTGCTTTGTGACAACATACTGTTGTAAAAAGCGCTATATAAAAAAATTACTTGAACTTGAACAGTAAAGGATGCAGAAGTCGCAAGAAGCGAATGATAACTGGGTATTATGGAAACACATCTGTCCTTAAATTGAGGAGGTGTGGCAAGCATCCAGCATTGGACTCGTGTTCTTGCTGGTCAAGCCAGACTCTGTGCAATTGGATGCCTCAGTATAAGGTCAAGACAGATGTCCCTCCCCATAGGTGAATCTTGAAATGAGATAATGAAAGTCAACTTCAGACGGGCCTGGATGTGTTCTGGCTTAACCAGGGGACATGCCAGGCACTGCAGGATTTGGGTAACTGATGGTAGTATTTGTTGCTTTTTTCCCCCAGCTCGATGTAGGTCATTCATCAGTTCCATCCGTGTAGTTCTAGGTTTTTTACTCACCATTCTAATGATTTTGACCGCACAGTAAGAGATCTTGTGTGGAGCCTTAGATAGAGGAACATCATCACTGGACTTCCATTTTCTTACAATATCTCCCACAGTTGATTAATTCACACAAATCTGCTAGCCTATTTTAGATTTACTCCTCCTAGTGTCCTCCGACAGCTCTTTGGTCTTGGCCATGGTTGAATTCGGGTCTAACTGTTTGAGGCTGTGGTCGGATATCTTTTATACAGATAATGAGGTGCCATTTATACAGGAAATGAGTGGAGGACCGAAGAGCTTTTTAAAAAAAGAAGTAACAAATCTGTGATTTCAATGTGATTTCCTAATTCTTTTTATAATTTAGTCTCTCAAATTTAGTGTACCTATGATGAAAATGACCGACTTCTCTTATCTTTCTAAGTAGGAAAACTTGCACAAACGCTTCAGCGATGAATGGCGGACTCGTCAAATATAAGAACACAGAAGAAACAAACATCAGTCTAACAGTCATTTATACCATAATCATGTCCTGAGACTAAAACTTTATAAACACTGTTTTGTTGTCTTTATTTATTATTGAATAGACTTGATCACAGTAAGCATTAGACTTATTAGAGGGCTTTGAAAAAGCCCTCTATTGTTATTCTCGATATTCTTATTATTATTATTATTATTATTATTATTAGAGGGCTTTAAAAAAGCCCTCTATTGCTATTCCTCATAGTAATATTATTATTATTAGAGGGATTTGAAAAAGCCCTCTATTGTTATTCTCGTTATTAGAGGGCTTTGAAAAAGCCCTCTATTGTTATTAGAGGGCTTTGAAAAAAGCCCTCTATTGTTATTACACTTTTTCTTATTAGAGGGCTTTGAAAAAGCCCTTTATTGATATTCCTCTTGGTAATATTATTAGAGGGCTTTGAAAAAGCCCTCTATTGAAATGCTCGATAGTAATATTATTATTAGAGGGCTTTGAAAAAGCCCTCTATTGAAATGCTCGATAGTAATATTATTAGAGGGCTTTGAAAAAGCCCTCTATTGAAATGCTCGATAGTAATATTATTTTTTTTCTTCTTCTTCAGCACATTTCTGCGATTAATGCGGCCCGAACCGCTCGACGTAGAGACTCGAGCCAAACACCGTTGCGTAGGTATTGTTCACAAGACCTGTGCTATGTATTTTTGGAGTTTGTAACATTTATAGAATTGAATAGAATTGAGTTTGAAATTTGAAAAATCCCATAGACAATGAATGGGGCTGATTT
>JAOUQT010056071.1:0-10665 GCA_025769995.1 Xyliphius kryptos | reverse complement strand
CAAGGGCACTTCAGCCGTGACTTGGCGTTACTTGGAATCGAACCGGGGACCCTCCGGTTGCAAGGCTGGTTCCTTAAACACAAGCCTACGACTGCCCCCAAAAACTGGGGACCTTCTGATTCCAAGGCTGGTTCGTTAACCGCAAACCTACAACTTCCCCATATATTAAAGATTATAATAACAGAAAGACATTTTCGGATTAAATTATTATATTTGCTACTTGTCTTTCCTAAGTTCATCCAAGTGCTAACCCTTCTAAGCTTTAACATTGCTTCGGTAGGTCTTCATTCTCCACCTGTATGTTTCCTGTTTCTTTGGCTCACTAAGGTTGTCGTACACCATTTTATTTAGTTTTGATTTGTTGGTCACATGTTACCTTCATATGCAGGAAGGTGCCTCTATTAACCCTGAAAACTTGCACTTGAGACTAAGCGTACACAATTGCATATGTTGAACAAGACAAGTGCATACCAGTATATTTTGCTGAGCAGTGAGTGAAATCAGAGCAGGATATAGTAATAACGAGCCAGTGGCTATATCCTGGTCTTTTTTTTTCCCAAGCAGAAATAAATGCCCGTCCTCTTTTGTAGTAGCACTCATCCTGTTCTCACTGCACACCCGGCCCTTTGTGGAGGTGTCAAATGCATCGCCTAAAGGGCCTTTTGAAATCCATATATGATGTGAGCGATTAGCTAACCAACCCTCTCTCTCATCTTCACACATTGAACGAGATGACCGCTATTCATTTAGACTCGGTATGATTTGTACATCTCTGATCATATTTCAGATCAGTTTCTAACTCTCTTGTTTGGCGTCTGTCAGTTTTACATTATGCTAGAATTCCTTCGGTAAGATTTAGATCAGTCTAGAAATTGGCAGAATGTATTGCTTATTTATGTAACTGTCTATGGAGATGCCGGCTCTAATGAAAGTACTTTACTCTTTCTTTCACTGTCAGTGTGGTGTGTCCTTATCTGTCCCTGTGGAAAAGGATCACAACCTTTTCTGCTTGAATTACTGAGCTGAAACTTCACCATTAAATCCTTTTTGCTTTCTGTAAAAATGAAATCTATTTGCTAGCCCTCAACCTGCCTGCCTTTACAGTCTTTCTGGTATAAAGACGTGAGTTTCTGAGTTATGTTAACACTCAGTAAGGAGATATAGTAGACCTTTGATTAATTGTATACATTGGTCTTGTTTTCTGAGACTCTGTTGTGCACAGATAGCTCAGCAACACTGTAACACAAGCTCTAATGTGGTTTTAGGTGTGTCAGTGCAGGAAAAATAGATAACTACAAAGTGAAATATATAACCAGTAGTCCAGGTTTAGATTGAGGCACATATTTATTTTTATCAAAGTGTTTAGATAAGGTGTTGGGAAGGTGAACTGATTGAGTTGTTATTTTCACTTCATAAAAGTACAATTCTAACAGAATTTCACTGTATTGAAACCGTTCAGAATACTTCAGGACGTCAATCAGTCTGTGAACTGCATGGCGATAAGTCGTGATCGTTCCAGCTGTGGTTTCTTTGGCAACTTTTGTTAAGAATCAAAATAAATGGATATTTGTCTAAAATACCAGGTACCTGATATTAAAATCTTATTTTTAGTCTTAGTCTCTAGACTTCAGTCTTAGTCAGTTTTAGTCTTATTACTAAAACTGATATATTCTGGATGCGTTTCAATTCTTGCATGTCTCAAGGTTTCTTCCTCCTATCATCTCGAGGAGATTTTCCTCGTCACTGTCATTGTCCAACTTGCTCATTACGGATAAAAAGTAACTTATATAAATTATATCCTGAGTTCAGTTTCTGTAAAACTGCTTACCTGTTTAAAAGTGAATATAAAAACTGGATTGTGCAAAAGTCTTTAGCGCCCTATTCATTTTACTACACACTGTGTATATTTTTATAAATTCTGCATTAGTCAGTCAGTAAAGAATGATTTAGATTTTTCAAACATTACTTTGTATGTTTCTCAAGCAAGTTTTCACATAAAAGTGTGTCTACAGCTTTGCCACAGGACAAATGTTTGCTTTAGTGGTTCTAAGAGCATGTGACTAGGAGGTGTTTATTAAAAGGAGCAGTCAGGATTAAATCTCACAGAATTCAACATTGCAGTTTTTATTTTTCCATGCTTAGTCTATTTGTTGTGTCATGCACCATCATCCCAACATCCCAATCTCTTGTCACCCGATAAGCCCCATGGAGTCAAACCCCAGTTGCTAATTTTTCTAGTTTACTAACTAAGCAATCACAATTTTTGTAGACTTCAGACATCTTAAGCCCAGAGTCCATACCGAACTGTGTTCATCCTCCTATTTTGTGATCCTGAGAAAATGGATATCTTCTCTGATTTATGAAAATTGTTTGGCATTTATAGCACTGAGTAATGGCGCCGCAATCAGCTCACCTTTTTGTCATGATGTGCTCGCAGTAAATGCACAGTGATTCAGGTGTGTCTTGTGTCTGCCTGCATATAAGTGTAGCTCATAGGTATTCAAGTGTAGTTCATAGGTATTCCTATTCAGTTTTTGGATATTTTTCACATTCGCATGTTTGAGATCATCCAACTAATTATTATAAAAGACAAAGACAGCATGAGTTAATAGAAAATGCAGCATTTACATAATTATGACATTTATTTGTCAACGTCATCTGCCATGACCTTATTGTGATGGTTGGCTGCACAGATGTGCTCCATGGGATAGGAACACCTGGCTAGTAACTGGTTTTTCAACCTTTATACAGGAACATACCACACGTTCAGCTTTTTCTGAAACACTGCGATAAGATTTCCAGGTTCCATTAATCTGTCCACAGTCACTCTGTTTCCCCGTACCTTCTCTGTGCAGTGGACAGATTATCCAAAGCACCAATTGGGGCATTTTATCAAAAATTATATGCTCCCTGCCAGGTGTTTCTAATCCAGTGATCATTCAGTTGATATCACCCATGTGAAAAGTAGTCTTAACTTTGTCTCAAGTGTAATATAGTGTCTAAAGTTCTACTTTTGAGTCTTTATTCAACAGAATGTTATTCCAAATTGAATTGTGGGTCGTGTAGATTTCTTTTGACTGTGAGATGCATCTGCATTCAAATCTCTTAGGGGAGCTGTATGTGGCAGGGTTTGAATGTCTGAAGGGTTGCTTATAAGATTATCTATCCGGTTTCACGTTGTCAGTCTGGCTGTATTTAAATATTGTTTAACATTAGTTAGTATTAGTTGTGTGGATGAAAATGCCTAGTTAATATGAGCGCTCAGAGGAGAATAGGCAGACTGGTTTGAGATGATACAAAGGCAACAGTAACTCAAATCACTACTCGTGTATGTGCGTGTATATTTAAATACAGTAAGAGATCTGCTCTTGTGGAACTTTAATGCATGTACATTTAAGGCTTACTGAAAATCTGTTGCATCAGACAGTGTTGTGTGGTCTCTGACCTCATCCTTGTGCCTTAACCAAGATAGCTGTCCATGTTGTACATACTAATTTTCCTAGAACACAGAAATGACCTCAGGATTTTTTCTTGGGGGAAAAAAACAAGTTTGATGGTACGTTGTGAAATAGTTATATTTTATGCTATGGATCTGAAAAACAGGGTCTGTCCGGTCCATCATTATTTTAGGATTTGTGGGTATTAGCATTTTACCATTAGAAATGTGAATAGCACTAACATTAGATCAGTCTTGCATGGTTTTTGCTTTATTAGTGAATAAACAAAACGGATATGTTTTGTGAAGTATTTTCCCCAAACTCTTTGCGATACACATCACACATGGATGATCAAATGAAACCTTATTAGCCTTCATCTTTTAATCTACTACAGATCCAACACACGCACACGCCTACCACTACCCCCTCTAAACAATGGCTTAACAGCTTTAGCCCTCATCTGTTCGGACATTGTAGTCCACTGGGTCAGCATGCAGAGAAGGATGATCAATAAACCACAGAGTTTTAGATGACTTATTCTTGATGGCGGACCACAAACCAACTCATTTCTGATTCTCCTAGTGTCTAATCCTGCATATTCATCATATAATCTGTTTTTCGCCTTATAATTATTGTTTTATTTATTCTACACTTCACCTGTCAGAGGTTAGCAAGTAGATTCTTATTGTGAAGCTTTAAATGTATTTATTTTCCAAAAAAAATTATTAAGCACCCAGATAGGTTCTTTGATTTGTATTTGTATCCTATGTAGTACCCTTTCTGAAAGGCTCTGTGCCTCCTGATGGCTTTCTATTGGGTAGGAATTTGTAAATCTTCATACTGTATATGAAGCCATACAATAAATGACTGGCATTACACAAAAGATTCTAAGTAGTCCCACAATTGCAAAAAAATTATAAATCTTGTTAGGGAACACCTTATAATAATGGATTCAATCTAGGATCCTAATGTTATCTGGCTTGTTCTTTTCCTGGTACCCCAAATTGGTCTGATGTGGAGCAGATTAATTTACAATTGTGAGCTGATTAGCTTTTCTGTTAGCTCACAAAACAAAGCTGAATACAACCAAATTACTAAGCTACCAATAATTTTTCCTCTACTGTAGGCACAAGCCCATAGTATTGACGTATTTCACACAGATCAACTGATTCCACAATCAGTATGATGTCACTGTAATTAGGGGGAGGGTTAATGCTAGCATTAACAAGCTTGCCGGGGGCAATAGCATTTAAAGCTAGCAACAAGCTAGTCAGCTAATGCTATAATTTTACCAAGTATATGGTTATGTCTGTATCACAAACTAGTACTTAGTTGAGAGCCATGTTGATTTCACATATTTCTGAAAAAAAGGAAAGGAGCATGTACTAGGAGAAAAGCAGAGCAGAGAATATTATACTCACGTGTAGTACTGTGAAAACGTCTAAGGCTAACTCTATATGATGTTATAGATATGTTTGTGATGAAATCTGCGGTGCAAAATCAGTACAAAATAATATTACTATTATTTGCAAACATTACTTTTTCATCAGAAAATAAAATGTTTGTATGTAAATAAAGTATAAATAAAGCGGTATATGTAAATAAAGTGTCCGTACTAAACAAAGTGGTATATTACACAACAGAACGCTTTTAGGACACAAACATAATAATAGCTGCTGGGTCAAGTGTGACCACCAAAGACTGTAGTTAGCCTAGTACCGACAAGTCGCGGCTGAAGTGACCTTGTGCAAGGCACTTAATCCCCTAGTTGCTCCCCTGGCAGTGTGCAAGCTGCTCACTGCTCCGTTCATGTGTGCTCACTTCAGCTGTTTGTATATACTGTATACAAGTATGTGTGGTTAACTGCACGGGTGGGTAAATGCAGAGGACAAATTCCATTGTGTGCACATGTAGTGGCAAAATTAAAACACAATTGCTTTAGAAGAATCGTCAGATTCTCCAAGACACTCAGTAAAGCTAATCAGCTATTTACAATACAATGTTGAGAACTATTTAGACGCAGTGATGCTTTCAAATGTAATGAGATTGTACGTTATGCAGAATATCTTAGAGACTCGGAGACAGTTTTCTGGATATTTAGACTGTCACACTTACCTTTTTTTTCTTGTGAAAACCCAGAGCTCTCATTATTATTTTTTTTGTCTGAAACATGATCTTTTATGGAATGCACTAATATATTTTTTTGTTGGGAAATTAATATTTAGAAATTTTAAAATGACTGTGTTCTAACATATCACTGCAGATGTCTTATAAAAATAACACCATGAAGACATTTAGTACTAAAAAAAAGACTTTTACACAATACTGTAGATCATTGATTTTTGGTGATTTCTGCTTAAACCGGAACTCTTCATGTAGGCTGTGAAATAAAAAAAAAAACGTTTTTTTTAAATTAAAAACTACATTTTTATGAGTTCCTATGTAAATATAGTGCATTTAAGCTTCTACAGTAGTGACTGAGGCATAACGCAGACCTGGAACAATGCAGATATCCTGGTTTGAATGGACAGACTGCATGATTCCTTGTAGTAACTAATCATACACCATGGCACAAGTGCACACATGCTACAAAAATGTAACACCTCATTAATTCCAGACTGTGCCCAGAAGCTTTGTTCATCTCCAAGCAGAAGGTCAAGACACTCCTAGGAGGCGAATGTTTTTCTGATTCAACATTCATATAGATCGCGCACACAGGCGAGAACTAAGAGGCATAAGGGAAAGACAGACTCATCTGATGCTGTCCAGGAGGAAACTGGAGATGTTGAAGGGATGGCAAGATCAGTTGTGCCAGTGGCTGCATGTTTCAGTTCACAGCGAGCACTAGATTTGTTTTAGCTGCTCGGAGGAAATGAGCAGAGTTTGTCTGCAAACGTCCACTGAGGCAGCGTTTACACATCATCCCGAAATCCCCCCTGAAATGATGGATACAACGAATGATATAACAGCAACCCTGGCAACTGGCCCTGTGAGAAGTCTGCGGGAATTATTATGGGATGAGTCATGGTCAGTGTATTTGAATAGACTGCATTGATGCATAATACACTTCTATTGTCACAACAGAAATACATTCATAAATGGGTGATATGTAACGGTTACATGACTAGAATGTAAAAGGTTATTGTTTGGGGCAGCTGTAGCCAATGGGCCAGGTCAACACACATGGAAAATAGTTGAAGATGTGAATGATTAATACACAGTTGTACACGGTTTGATTACATTTGTTGTTTACTGTATAAAAACATCATTGCTAGTATTAAATTTTATGTTTAATTAATTTTTTTCTAAACAAGCTTTTACATGTACTGTATATTACTGCATATATTGTATATTATAGGCTTACATACTACTGTAGATTATAACCATTTAACCCATCTGGGGTGCACTTGGAACACCTGGAGCAGTGTGCTGCCCCCGCATTGAGGCGCACTGGAAACAATTAGAGTTGGGTGACTTGCTCAATGTCACTTCAGCATTGACGTGCCTGGAGTGTGAATCCAACCAGTGATCTTTTGGTTCCAGGCCCTCTACATTTTCCCCTAGGCTACAGCTGTTATATTATATTAATGTATTCATTAGCTTGGAGTTTGTCTTTCTCAGTCTGATTTATACTTCATGGCCAACATGATGTAGCATTGTGTAGCAAGTCTTCTCAGAAGAGGTCAAGGGTTTGATACCTGGGTATAACGACTTGGGTCTGAGACCATTTAACCCATGGCCAGCATGTTGTAGTCTCCTCAGAAGAGGTTGTGGGTTTGATACCTGGGTGTAACGACTTGGGTCTGTTTGATATGGCATTTGCCTAGTCTAGTCACCCTGTGTCTGCATGGGTTTGCTCTTGGTGCTCCGGTTTTCTCCCACAGTCCAAATCGATGCCACTGATGCTTAAATTACATTAAATAAATAAATAAACAAAATATGAGCTCCTACTGAAACTTTTTTTCAACTTCTTTGTGTTATACTGAGCTTTGACCCTTTGTAACCTCGTTTTACAGGTTTGAATAAGAGCTAGGCAGCTGTAACGATTTCAAAGCCCAACAAGAAGCCAGCCGCAGCCATGCCGCCCCCCTCGGACATCCTGAAGGTGGCCATTGAGTGGACCGGAGCCTTCCCCAAACTTATGGAAATAGATCAGGTCTGTTTGTGAACAAAAATTGAAAATAAAAAATTACGAGTCACGTGTAGAATGTGTATATTCTTATAACGCAAGAGTGTCTTTACTGTATGTTAAATACAAAGCTAAATAGAATGTTTTCGGTGCTTATTATTAATGATGAAAGGTATCCCAGATTAATAGTAAACAGCATAATAGCACATTATGGTATAAAGTTGGATTAAAAATATGCACGTTGTCTTTAAATAATAAAAGATGCATTCCTGGTAGATATAATCAGCTGCTCTGTATTATCGTTGTTGTAGTAGAGGGAAATGTCTAGTTTTCTTAGGCATCTGTTTTTATTCACCAGTAACAGCCACTGTTTACAATTCATGCTTCTGTTTCCTCCATAGAAAAAGCCTCTGACTGCAATCATTAAAGAAGTGTGTGATGGGTAAGGGTTTAATGACTATTCATTCGCTTCTACTTCTGATTAACTTGAATTTCAATAAAATGGCTGATTCATCAGTTTGTAACTTTTTCTAGTTGGCAGCTGCCGAACCATGAAACCTACGCTCTACAGAATGCAGACTCCACTAACTTCTACATCACTGAAAAGGTGACAGGATAACAGCAGTCAATGCTCTACAAATAAGTACTGTGTGAAAAAGCTGCTCATTTTTCTTTTCTGCTCCACAGAATCGCAATAACATCAAAAACGGCTCCATTCTGCGCTTGACCACGTCACCTGTAAGTCGCAGATAAGCTGGATGTTTGTTTTGTTGTTCACTCTTGGCCTGAGAGACCAGTCACTATCAGACTGAAGCGGGAGTAGTGATAATCACTTGTGTGAAGTGGCAGATGTGTTGGACTGCCCATGCTTTCTTGAAGCATCAGCTACTGTGAGAGATTTGCTTGACGGTTTGAGCTCGAATATGGCTGGATGCAGCTGTTATCCCACTGTTGTGTTGCTACAAGGAGTGGGGTAAAAGAAGTCACAAATACTCTCGGTTAGATTTTTTTAAAACAGACTTTGCTGATACGACTTCTCTGGGATGCGTATGTCTTGTGTATCATCTCAATATTATTATTATTATTATTAGAGACTAAATATTACAAATGATGCAATCTAGGAAATGAGTGATACCTTAGGATGCAGTTTGTGACATGGCTTTAAATTCTCCCGGAGTCTACATTTCGCACACACTCTTATCCAGAGCGAACAATGATACATAAGTTGGTGTTCGGTTTCTCTGTTTTATATTTATATCCTAGTTATATTTGGTGTATCACGACTGAAAATGTATGAATCTGTATGATTATTACATACTCTTGCTTTATTATACAAGAAACAAAATGAGATAAAAGCAGCATGCAAAATCTATCATTCAATCAGCTTTTAAGTTCGTATGCCATATACGGGCAGTGGTATGAATAACAAGCTGATCCTCCCAACGCTGGCACCTTCCCATTACAGTGACTCTGTATCAGGCTTTGATCATTCAGCTCCATTAACATACAAGAGGAGACTGGAGTAGTGCAGTGAAAGATCCACAGTTCTCAAGGAATGTACAGTATTCATATGACTGGGGAATTTTTAATGTTCTAAGAATAAACGTACTCTATTATTTGATGTTTAGATGAATTATTCAGATGATCTATATAAATATGCATTCACCAGCCACTTTATTGGGTACACCTGTTCAATCGCTTGTTAACAAGCCAGTCAAATGGCTGCAAATTAACACATTTAGGTATGTACAGTAAAGGTGGTCAACTTGCTGAAGTACAAACCGAGCATCCTAAAGGAAAAGAATGGTTATTTAAGTGACTTTGAATGTGGTAGACAGACTGGTCTGAGTATTTCTGAAACTAATGTAATTGTTATTTGTGTAATTTTCACACAACCATTTCTATGGTCCAAAAAGATCAAATCTCCAGTGATCAGCAGTTGTATGGA
Organism: Xyliphius kryptos; assembly: GCA_025769995.1. NCBI lineage: Eukaryota > Metazoa > Chordata > Actinopteri > Siluriformes > Aspredinidae > Xyliphius > Xyliphius kryptos. The sequence continues at coordinate 1,151 of JAOUQT010056071.1, read as the reverse complement.
CGAAAATGGCTTGCTGATTTGAGAGGTCAGATGAGAATGGACAGATTCGAGATGATATGAAGGCAAGAGTAACCACTCGTTACAACCAAGGAATGCAGAATACCAGTACTCTATTGAAAGTAACAGTAAACATTAAGGCAGTTGTGACGACAATCGATGGCCCAACCTTTAACTTTCAAGATGTACCTAATAAAGTGGCCAGTAAGTGTATTAACAGAATGTAAATGTGTAAAAAAAAAAAAAAAAAAAACATGGAATGACAGGAAAGCTAATGTTACACTTTACACTGCCTGGATAATCTCCTTAATGGCCTTGTTGTAAATGTAGGATGGTATAGTTTATATCCTGCATCACTAAGTCGATCTAAATACAGTGTTTGTGTGCGCGCATGTGTGTGTACAACATGTGCATGTGCCTGAACTGCTGACCGTCGTTCCCAGGCCCAGATGGCACTGCAGGTGCACGAGCGGATCCAAACCGGCAGTCTGGATATGAAACTGGATGCTCTGAAGGATTTGGCCACCTCATCCCGAGACATCACCTTTGCACAGGAGTTCATCAACCTAGACGGCATCTTGCTGCTCACCCAGATGGTAGAAAGTGGCACAGAGTAAGTGAACCTTCCACTAAACTCTCTATTCTTGATATTTTCAGCTGTGTCGATGAAGCTGTTTAGTCGCACTGTAAGGCCCACTGACTTGTACTGTCATATCAAATGAAGGAGTATAGCTTAGTAATGACTGACTGCTAATTGGAAGGGACTGAAAAGGTTTTGTGAGCAGAAGTGAGTTGAGGACATATTCTGCTATTTCAGTCTTCTTTGTCCTCCTTTTAGCATGAGTGTGTGTGTGTCCAAGCGTTTCTGCAGTTATGAGGCACACTGTGGTTTGGCCTAGTGGGTTGTCCTAATTCACATGCAGCTATACAAGTCTCTGAAGCAAATGTTTTTCAGTCCTTATCTGACACTGGTCCCATGGGGAACCTGCAGTAACCTGAATGCAATGCAGTGATGAAACACGAGGTAGAGTATTTTGCATGATGCATTGTGGGTGTAAATGAGGCAAGTATTGTAACAAAGAATAGAAATAGAGAGAGTCCAGGATGAACTGAAAATGTAAAGTTTATGAATGAGGAGTCAGATATAACTCTCG
>JAOUQT010056027.1:0-10665 GCA_025769995.1 Xyliphius kryptos | reverse complement strand
GGATTCCAAATCCAGACCTCCATGGGATAATCATTTTGATTTACATTTTGTTAATTTTTATGTTATTTTGTTCTCAATGCATTCCACTATCTACTACATAAAGATTTTCAAGTGAAATATTTCATTCATTGAGATCTAGGATGTGTTATTTTTGTGTTCCCTTTATTTTTTTAAGCAGTATATATACACACACACAATATATTAATGTAAGTGTGCAGTTAAAGAAACTCGTACCTTTGCTGCAGGCGTTCAAAGAGCCGATCTCACCGGAGGTCTTGCTCCAGAGGCAAGAGGAGGTCAAAGAGCCCTAGACGGAGGAGATCGCATTCAAAGGACAAGAGAAGGCGCTCTAAATCAAGGTTGGCTCGTAAAGCAAAAACAATGATCCATCCATTATCCTCTGCTTAGTCCTATACTAGGGTCCACCATCATGTCGATACTCCCAGGACTTGGTGCCAATCCATCACTGGACACACACACCATATAGGGGCAAGTTAGAATTGTCAATTCACCCTAAATCCATGTGTTTGGTCTGTGGGAAGAAACCGGAGAACCCGGAAAACGAACCCCACATGGACTCGGCAACAATATGGAAACTCCACCCAGATCGAGATTCGAACCTGGATCCCCATCCGAACAAGCCACTAAAACGATGATCCAACTAATGATAAGCAAATCAAATATTAGCATTAGCCTCTTGTGCTAACTGATTAAATTCAACATATATATAGTCAAATGTAAAACCGCGCTACTGCATCACTTTTTGATGCGTTTGCTTCACGCAGGGATCGACGGAAGCGCTCAAAAACCCCACCCAAAAGTTACAGCACGGGCAGACGATCCCGCAGCACCAGCCGGTAGGTTCGGTACCTTTAATACTTGATTTTATTCTGTAGATTAATTTATTTGTGTTCAGTACGAAGGTTGGTTCAGTTGTACATTTTGAAGCGGTGGTGATGATGGTGTTTTTCTTCAGTAAACGGAACAGGAGGAGTCCGAGTATCTCTCGCTCACCGAAGAAGTCCAGATCTCCCAAAAGGAGGCTCTCTAGATCCCCTTCACCTCGGAGGTATAACACTAATTTGCTGATTAAGCTCTTACCTTTAGGAGCCCTCACTTCCATGAGAAATTAAAGTATGTATATTGTATACCACATGGTCAAAGGTGACCTCAGCATTTTTCTCAACCATCCAATCAGGTACGATTTACAAAAAGGGTAGTTCCGGGTCCTTACAACTGATTGGCTGAGCCGTGTGTCATGATGTTATTCACAATAACACACACCTCTGAGCGTTTCACATTCATATAAATGCGCGATGTAAAATACATTGTTCCCTGAATTTTTTTTATGCGTTCTGTAATATGGCCACTAGAAGGCAGTATTTCATTGTTAAAGAAATTGGAAATCTTTTACTTGCAGGGTTTATTTAAAAAAACGGACTGGATTATGTCACGGAAGGAGAGTTTATTAGCGATTTTGCTTTTAGTCAACACATTTATGAATCATAATTCATTCATTAATTCATTATCTTCCGATTATTCCTTTATGAGGGTCGCGGTGGGTTCCACATGCCCATCCAGGGGAGAACGTCTCGGCGCTGGGCAGATACACCCAGGACAGGGCGCCAATCCATCGCTGGGTACACACTCACACACACAGTCTCACACACACACTACACGGGGCAATTTAGAGCACTCAATTTACCTACATGTTTTTGGAATGTGGGAGGAAACCGGAGAACCTGGAGGAAACCCACATAGACACGGGGAGAACGAATGTGCTAACCACTAAGCCACCGTGCCACCCTCATAAAAGTAACACGATGTGTGTAAAAAGGTTTATATGCTAAAGCATTAAAAAAAAGAATCCTGATATATAACAATAACCTATTAATTGGAAAAAGGTTTAATGCTCAACAGGAAATAGCTTTCTGTTTATACAACTCTGTATTTACAATAAAAATACACAATTTAAAATAATGTTGTACCACATTTAGACATTGATACAAATATGAAGTGCATTGTCAATATTGTCACAGCTTCAGCCAATCAGATTTAAGGGCCATTTTTGTGATGTGTTTGATTCATCCTAATTTCCTGACAAAATAATTAATAGTAATGCCAATGTACACCTTAACAAAACTCTACATTGGGACATTTTTGGAGTGTATGATATTTATTATCTATTTAAAAACATATCAGTGGCCTTCAGTAATGATCCGTCTGAATTATTGCACCTGTCAATAATTATTTTATAGTTATAAAAAACATTTTATTCTACAGAAATGCAGTAAAAAAGAGCCATTGCATCGTACTTGTACTTTCCAATCAGAGAGCGTAAACATGCTGACATAGCACAGGCCTTCTAGAAGGCTATAATATTGACGATTTAAAAATCGGATTTGTTAATATACACTTATTTAATGCTACTGGGGGCAGATATTTTTTTATGAAGGCCTAGGCAGAAAAATACAAACCTGTGAAACATGATTAGCTAAAAATTATATTATGGAAATGCATGTCTGGAAGCTGTACAACAGAAATGTTATAAGAAGCAGACAGACCAAGTAATCATGGATAAAATGTAATTAACATTAGTCTGTGGTACAGATATTTTTTAAGCTTTTAGAGAGGGCTTTAAAAACCCTGCCACTGGTTAATATACTCATGCATTTGACCATCAAAACTTGGTGATTGAGACTCAAAATTCAGAGGAGGATAAATGTTAGGTGGATCAGAGCAGACCCCACACGAGCACACTCCATCAATGCTTATCTCTGTCAACGAGCATTTTTGACGCCCCCATTGTAATGAAAATGCCATTGCTAACATCTTTCCATATTACATTCACACTAAAACATGCTGTGAAACTCCATCTAGCAAACTCCATCTCTGGGCTGAGAAGTCTCATATGCTCAGCACAATCACCAGCTTTTTTTTCCCTTTTGCCCCAAGCACAAATCTACAAGTACATGCACTAGAAAGTTTCTTTCTTGACAATTTTATATTTATTTATGTCTTTAAGCAGCCCGTCTAAAAGAAAAAGCTAAGCACGGGAGTATTGAGCTTTCATGTGACGTGTTCTGCAAATCTTTCGCATTTTTGAGCCGGGATGCCGAGCCGGTTTCTGTAGACAATTTGTTTCAGGTAACGGGAACTTTTAAGTGCAGCAAAGACTACCCAGGGAGCTATTAGAAAAAAAGAGATCAGGGTGCCAAGATGTTAAGGTATTTTGAAGGATCCCACAGAACAAACATTTGAAAGATCACAACATTATCGATGGTACACTGTCAGATTACAGGAAAAAAGGTAAATGGAAAAATCTTAGTTGATGGAACTATGTCATGGTCATTTACTCTGGATATCTTGAAAGATCTTACACGGGCACATATCTACAGTTGCAAGAAAAAGTATGTGAACCCTTTGGGGTTACTTGAATTTTTGCATAAATTGATCATTAAATGTCTTCTAATATTCATATGATCACAACATGCAAACATTAAGGTGGAAATAGTAAGTAAACCTTTAGATTTAATAACTGATTGACATTCTTTTAGCAGCAATAACCTCAACCAAACATTTTCTGTAGTTGCAGATCAGACCTGCACAATGGTCAGGAGGATATTTGGACCATTCATCTTCACAAAACTGTTTCAGTTTAGCACTATTCTTGGGATTTGTGGTGTGAATTGCTCACTTAAGGTCATGCAACAGCATGTCAACTGGGTTGAGGTCAGGACTCTGACTGGGCCACTCCAGAAGGCGTATTTTCCTCTGTTGAAGCCATTCGATTGATTTACTTCTATGTTTTGGTCGTTGTCCTGTTGCATCATCCATCCTCTATTGAGCTTCAGTTGTCAGACAGATGGTCTCAAGTTTCCCTGCAAAATGTCTTGGTAAGCTTGGGAAGTAATTTTTTCATTGATGACGGCAAACTGTCCAAGCCGTGAGGCAGCAAAGCAGCCCCAAACCATTATGCCCCCTTCACCATATTTCACAGTTGGGTTTAGTTTTTGATAACAGTTTGCTGTACCTTTTTCTCTCCACACATAGCGTTGTGTGTTCCTTCCAATCAACTACATTTTGGTTTTATCCATAAGATATTTTGCCAGTATTGCTTTGGAACATCCAAGTGCTCTTTAGCAAACTTCAAATGTGCATCAATGTATTTTTTGGACAGTAGTGACTTCTGTGGTGTCCTCCATCCTTGTTTAATGTTTTATATATTGTAGAATTGTCAACAAAAATGATGTGCCATTTCTGTACATTTTTGATATGCCATTTCTGTACATTTTTAGCTGACATTCAAGGATTCCTCCTCACCTCATTGACCATTCTGCTTGGTGCTCTTGCAGTTATCTTTAGAGGACGACCACGCCTTGGAAGAGTAGCAACAGTTCTGAACTTTCTTCATTTGTAGACTGTCTGTCTTACCATGGACACATGGCTTTAAGGCTTTTAGAGATACTTTTGTAACCCTTTCCAGCTTCATGTAGGCAACAATTCTTGAATGTGGGCCTTCTGAGACCTCTTTTGTGTGAGGCATGATTCACATCAAAAAATGCTTCTTAAGAACAGCAAATTAAAATCTGGTGTGTGTTTTTTATTGGACGAGGTGGCTTTACCCAACACAGCCAGTCTCATCACATTGATTCGACTCCAAATTGTCTCCAATTAGCTCTTAGAAATATAATTACCTTAGGGGTTGAAATACTTTTTCCACCCTGCACTGTGAATGTTTGCATGTTGTGTTCAATAAAACCATGCAAACATATATATTTTTTGTATGATATTAGTTTAAGCAGACTGTGTTTGTCTATTGTTGTTACTTAGGTGGCAATCAGAAAACATTTAATGATTAATTTATGCACAAATCCAAGTAAACCCAAAGGTTTCTTATTCTTTTTTTTTTTGCAAGTGTACTGTTAAATATGTTTAGTGCACCACTATGCAGGATATGGGTGTAAAAATGCCGTGTGTCCCACTTTTGGCTAGAGCTTGATAATGTTGCGGCTGGAAACAGCATATTAAAGTTCAGCAAATTTGAACTTTGCCTGTGAGTATTATATTTTCTTTGTATTGAAAATCATTTTCTTTAAATTGTTCTTATTTTGAGATTATACTCTCCCTTCATTTTTCATCTTGGGCGCTCTAATAAAAAACAAAGTAGTAACAGGGCCCTAAGTACAAAACTTTTATGTAGGCCATGGAATCCATGGAGAAAGAACTAGGCGGAAGTGGGAACACGTAGCCTCGTGCAATGCAATGTCACACTCTCGAAGTCAGAATGCTCTGGTGGAAGCAGGCTAGCACTAGCAGCGTTGTCTGACCTGTAAGGCGCATATGAGTAATTAGGGCATTTACAGCCTCAGGAAGTGCAAGACTGAGACTTTGACTTTATATGCGCATCTCTTTATATAATAGGTTGCACTGTATAGCCATTAAAAGAAATTACTTACAGCTTTCTTAGACTTATCAACAAGAATGTCTTTTTTCGCAAGGTTTTTATCTTAGCTTAGAATTCACTATCTGAGAGTCGTAGCTGACAGGTTGCATATCTTTGTAGTTAACCTATTTTTCCGAATGATTAGTTTTTGATGATTAAGAGCCAGAATTCAGGAATTTGTTCCTTCCATCTTACGTCCTAAAACTCTTATGACACCTTAATAACACCAATTATCAACAACTTAGCTAATCAGAACTGTTCATTACATATCTTTACACACACTTGATTTATTTGCATTCCTTATATTTTCTATTTTCTTTTTTGTTTAATAAATGGGAAACATCCTACGGTGCCCAAAAAAAAACACTTGTATTTTTCATGTAGAGGCATAGGAGTTAGCACATCCACCTTTCAGCAGTGTGGGTGGTGCTTTCATGTTTATTCCGTGTCCATGTGGGTTTTCTCCAGGTTCTCGGGTTTCCTTTGACAGTCTAAAACCATGGGTTCAAGGTGAATTGGCTGCTCTTGAATTGCCCTTAATGAAATTACCCCTATATAGTGTGTATGTCTGTGTGAGTGAGTGTCTGCCCAGGGAAGGAATGGCGCCCTGTCCAGGGTGTAACTGTTCCTTCCTGGATAGGAAACCCTGATAGTAAATTGAGATGACATTCTCAAGTGCGCACCACTTATTATCTCCTAAAACAAAGAACAGCATGTGTGTTATTAGAAACGTTCACATTTCTCCTGATGACAAGATGACACCAACTTAATAATTGGGCTTCACCAGCCAGTTGCAATGTTGACAAATCAATTCCTCTGTAATTTGACTGGTCTGTTTATAATCATGCCTTAAACTTTTTTTTTTTCTTTAATGTGGTCAACTTTTGAACCAAGCCGTTAAACCGTATCGTTATTTTATTATGTTTATTTCATAAGATATCTAAAAGAAATCCCAACAGGCAAGGAGAAAACATACAAACTTCACACAGGCTGTGAATGATGCTGCCAGCATAAAATTCCAAAACAGAATATCTTTCTTCAGTGATTATCATTGACCTCGAACAACTTGGTAAAACAGCAGATAATTGATCAGCACTCGGCTTCATTTTAAATTGTAATAGGTAATTGGCTTCATAAACTGCAAAATCAACTTGGTCTGCACAAAATAGTCATGTCCACGACACAATAAATGATGCACATGACATATTACCTTGTGCTCAGTATGTACATGAAAACAATCCAAAAATATAGATGACCCTTCAAGGGTTCTTTAACTTCCTATATGAAGGATAGATGGTATAAATAATTAAAGAATCTAATAATATGTGTCTCTAAAGTATATGTAGTGCCATGTTTCTGTTTTGCCCCAAGAGCAACTAAATAATTCCCTTATATTTATATTGTCCTTAAGTGCTAAGGTGATGTAGACATGTGTGCTCTTCAATGCGAGCAATAGTTTTAGAGGTCATACATTACCTCTAGCATCCTCGCAGACCTATACGTCTGCTCAAACCAATGAAACGACAGAGGACTTTATGACCCCCTTTTTGCATATCTATCATGGGCAATTTGCAGCTCTAACAGTGTCCTGGGCAATGCCAGTAACAGGAAAAAAAAGCCAATCTACAAAGGTGTCAAGGACATGCTTTGAAATGAGACAGGTACACCCCCCTCCCTTTATCCATTTTGTTTCATCAATATTGAGGCCTGTTTAACTGAAACCTAATAAGAACTGAGTACCAGCACGAGTTTCCATATGCCATAAAGTGAACTTTTCTGTCATTGTGTGCATAGTTATTTCTGTAAAGAGGTCTGACCAGGTTGTCTCAGGTAGTAAGCATGTGCACAGTGATGTCTGTCTTGGCTGCCATTACAGTTAATGGAACAAGAGCTTCGGTGTCATCCGAGTTTATGATAGATTCGGTTCTTGAGGCGTTATACTTCGAGCCCCAGTCAGGTGGTCTGCCCTCTTCATACAAACTCCGACCGATCTGCTAGTTGTGCGACATCATCTAGTTTGACAGGTGAATACATTAGAAGTCGAGCGCTACAATAGAGACACTTCTCAATACTGCGACACTTTTTTTTTCATCCCTGGGGAAAAGAAGCCCGCACAAAGCTGGCAGACACTGAAATCTCGCCGTCAGCGTAAAGAGGGTCTGATATTTAGCAGACAGCACCACCCATCTGCATACCTGGGTGTCTGTTATTACCATGGGCTCACATCACTTTGATCTCGAAGGATGATCATATGCAAAAGCCATATGAAAAGGAGACCATTTGCTGGCGAGCGAAGTGGTTTTAATTTCTCTCCTTTCGACTGCTCACTCTCATTCATTGGTTTTTATAAAATAAGTGAATTTCTTAGCATTCCGCCTGAGATGAGGCAAAGCGCAGACAATGGAGGAACTTTTGAAGATTTTCTCTCTGAGCACTTCAGAGGCATTAAGGAGAAAGAGAAAGCGAAGCAGCCCTTCAGTAAAAGGCCGTTTTATCAAATCCTCACTGTGCATATGAAATAAAATGTCTTCATTAGGGTCTGCGCTTCCAGAGAAAATATCAGGCTTTGTACAATGGCGAAGGTCCACTTGTGACCTTTCTTTGGTTTTAATCATTGCAACTCTTGACAGCTTAATAAGTTGAAGGTGCTGGAACGCAGCCTAACTTAATAAGGCCCCAGAGCCCAAGCCTTGGCCACCTATGATTGCTCCCATAAGTCTTTGCACATCTGGTGCCATGTCCTTGGGTGAGAGATATTTTCCATAACTTTCCTTATGCTCCAAAGACCTACGGCGAGCCCCCGCTTTATTGGTATTCGAATGATACAGTGCGCTTGGTGGCATTATGGCAGGACCCATCCGCCTAGTGTCACGCGTTTATTACACCAGGTCTTAGTGGTGCAGAAACTCTGTCACATTCATGCTCCTACATTTTTCTCCTTAAATATTACGGTAATTTATAGAAGGACTTTGTAAATCATGTAGCCGTATTTAATTTATCTTGCTAGGGATGTTGTTATGTAGGATATATGCTCTCTATATATTTCTGGTTTATTACTATAGAAGAATTACATTCTTCTTTTATGATTCAACTAAGCTGCATAATGCCATACGGGTGAAAATGCAGGGTTTTATAGCCACACTTACAATAAAGAAAACTGGTAAAATAATATCATTGTGCAGCATTATACAAAATATTTAAAATAAGTAAATGATCATTTATATATTTTGCAAGCTTATTTTTCACCATTGGATTTCCTGGATCAAGCGCTCATAAGGCAACATGTGTGGAAATTAATAGCTTGGCATATATTGTTTTTATACATTATATACTGTAATATACTGTATTCAGTCAGATATGGCCACTTAAAATCTGTGGTGATTTTATTAGAGGAATGAATGCACTTTTGGTTAATTAGACATAAATTGTCAAGTTGCAAATCATTTATTAAGAATGTATCGATATCAGCGCTCTGTAGCCTTTAAAGCTATTTAAAATGATGTACACACTAACCTCTCAATCCTCTCTCAGCCCCACAAGTTTAACCACAGGTGAAGGCCCAGTCCGATCGATACCTTTCTTCTTGTTTTGCCAGCACTTTGCGTGAGACATAATTGGATTGGCACTGACAGAGAAACAATAGCGGGTCTCGTTTTTTTCTATGTGTACTATGTTCTGGGAGGCAACTCGGGGCTGACACCTGACCCTGTGTTTAGAGACAGAGGCCCCAATGCACAGGAGGATTTCACCGACCACAACCTCGATTTTCTGTCATCCTGGCTGGAGAGCCTGTTTCTTGGCAGACAATCCCTTCTGAGAAAAGAGAAAAAAAATAGAGCAGTGAAGAGGAAAAAACACAGGCCTGGAAGGAAGATCATCATTTTCCCCCTCATTTCCTTTATGCGGAGGAGCTTGAGGGTGGAGAGTTCACACCTGAGAGAAACAGAGACAACAAACACTGCAGCAATGTTATACAAGTGCTGTCAGGGATATGTTTTAATCCAAGACTCATGTCATTGAACACGTTCAGTGTTGAATTTTCCTTCTATCTGATGATGATACATTTAAAACAGACAAAGATTAAGACTATTTGCTTAATTTTCTCCACTTACCATATGGATGGACTTTGTAGTTTTACAATTACTGACTGTAGTACATCTATTTTTTTTTTGTTAGTCCCCCGTTGGTACTCTGTTCTCTTTTGGTCAGCTGCATCACAGAACAGGTATATTGATCACACCTGTACCTTATTTCCTCTTACACATATATACCTCCTCAACCCATGGACACTTGCTGATGTGCTCGGTTCCATCCAGACCTGAACACTTCTCATTCCAGTCTTATCTGTGCTCTCTTCACCTTCTCTGTGTATCGACTCATTTCTGTCTACCGACCTTGCCTCTCGTCTCACGCTTTGGATCTTTTGTGGTTTACCTGTTAACGACCCTGGACTGTTTATCGTTGTATGTCTGACTGAAGTCTCATCCATTAAACAACGCTCCTACCGTGATTTGCGTGTGCCTCCCTTTTCCTACGGGTCGTGATACATTTAAAAACCACATTGACACTGCTGGGAAAGGAATAATGCACCAACCAAATAATACCTGCTGTTTGGTGCTACTACTGGGGTTCTGGCTATTAGAGAACATAGTAATGGAGACTAACACAGTTTGTACCATAGTCCACAAACATATGGACTACATGGATCATGTTCTTATCATGGGTGATATTGTCATGACTTTTTTTTTAAGGTGTAGAAAAATTAAATTTGCTTTAGAACCTCAAGATAAAATTGACAGGATGCTCCAATAAAAAAAAAAAAAGAACTTTTACTAGTTTTAAATGCAGCAACTTAAGTTTTGACCAAAACCAAAATCACTTGCTTTGGCTTCCACTTTTTATGGTCCTTATTAATATTTCTTTTTATTTATAAAGTATTACATTATTCAGGGCGGCATGGTGGCTTAATGGTTAGCACGTTTGCCTCTCGACGCAGGGGATTTCAGGTTTGAATCCCAATCTGGGTGGAGTTTCCATGTTCTCCCTGTGTCCGCAAGGGTTTCCTCCAGGTTCTCCGGTTTTCTTCCACAGTCCAAAAACATGGATTCAAGGTAAATCGAATGCTCTAAATTGTTGCTATAGTCTCTCTCTCTGTGTGTGTGTGTGTGTGTGTGTGTGTGTGTGTGTGTGTGTGTGTGTGTGTGTGTGTGTGTGTGTGT
>JAOUQT010056017.1:0-10665 GCA_025769995.1 Xyliphius kryptos | reverse complement strand
AGTGCCTCTCATTTCTACCTGTTGTCTCTTCCATTTGCACAACAGCAAGGGAAATTGATTCACAATCAGTGTTGCTTCCTAACTGGACAAGTTTATTTTACAGAAGTGTGGTTGACTTGGGGTTACACAGTGTTGTTTAAGTGTTGCCTTTTTATTTTTTTAAGCAGTGTATATTTAACTGCACTTGCACAATGATTCCTTAACCCACAGGCTCCATCCTTTTACCATTCACTTTACATTTCAAATTCTTCTGTCACTGTTCAACACTGTTTGTTTGATTGATTTAGAAAATCATGACAATTCACTAACAAAGGCTTGTCACTAAGACACAGAGCACTTACCAGGTTCTTAAAAAGGGCAGTAAGCTCTTTTGTAAAAACAGAAAATTTGAGGAAGGCTGATCCAAGGTCTGGGTCGTCTCTGTACACACAGTTCTCGCCAAACTTTTCCAGAGCCTGAGTATACTGCTCCTCATTCTCCACATGTGCTGGGAAAAAAAGAAACAAAAGAAGTTTATTTGCTGTACCTGTGTAAATCTATGGTTTTAAGATTGTGGTTGTCTGACCATAATACATGTACAATTTGCATTACATGTGACCTTAACATGAAAAGCAATGTACACATATGATGTAAGAAATGTTTCCTATGAAACAGAAATTTCAAATAAACAAAAGGACCATAACCCTAAAACATGCTTTTATAACCTGCCCTGAGTTCCATAAAATAAATTGAGTGATCTCACACCATCAATTGGAACTTCCACCCCACTTCTGGTTTTCGGCACAGTTTTGCCTTAATTCCCAAAATCACTGCTTTTATGTTTAGCCACGAACACATGAAGCTGCTTATTATTTCAAGCTCGTTGTTTCCACTCCCTGTCAAATAAATGGAAGATGAGACCAAATGCACCTGATAAGACCCATGTGGAAATTGAAACTTGTACAAAAAAAACAAAAACAAGACTCTTCTTTCCCCATCCATATCCATCTCAGTGGTCACCAGGCAAACACAAAAAGAGGTGCCAAAGACATGTATCAGTGAGGTCCCACAATTACATGTGAACATGTCTGATAAAATTTCTTAGAGGCAATATAACACACAAGTACAAACACGTTATAGGATCGTATTAGCTATTGTGTGTGTGTGTGAGTGAGTGTGTGTGTGTGTGTGTCATGCAGAAGTGGACATCAACCCCTGTTCCGTTTTTTTCCCCACTTTTTTTTTTTCTCCAAACTTTAAGCATGTCAGTCAAGGGCTAATCAAAATCAATAAAATTTTTATGTAGTATAATGTTTCATTTGAGGTAATTTGGATTCACACTAAAGGAAGCAGCGGGTAACCCATATAAATATTTATTTACTATATATACTGTATATATATATACATACATACATACACACACACATACTGTATATATAGTAAAGTGTTAGCTTACAAGTATGCAAACTTGAAGGTTGGAGTGAGAACACCGGGTTCCCCATACAGCACATCTGGAGCAATAAGTATTAGGGACCTTGCTTAAAAACCCACATTGACAGCTTTGGTGGAATTGGGATTTGAACAACCTTGCTGTTCAATCAATTCCACTACTGAATTACCATGCACACGCCCAAAAATAAATAAATAAATAAAAATAAAAATTCCAAATGACATTCATCAAAAAGCTCATCAGAGCTTTATATTTAAATATTTAAAATACATTTGGTCAACAGATGCTTTTATTCAGTGGTTATAAACTGTTTTTGACATAGAACTATTTCCAGAGTACCGATAAATGCAAGGACTACCATGCAAGGACAACCTAGTTTAATACATACTTCTGAAAAAACGAATTTGTTCATCCATTATTTTCTGCTTAATCCTTTACTAGCGTGGGGGGTTTCCATGCCCTTCCAGGGGAGAACATTTCTGGCGCCGGACAGATACACTCAGGACAGGGCGGAAACAGAAACTCCACACACAAATTCAAGTCATCCTGTCTTGCAACTGTGTATGTGTGTGTGTGTGTATACACTGTTTAAAAAAATTAAGGGAACACTAACAAAACAATGTAACTAATTGTGAATCAATTTCACTTGCTGTTGTGTAAATGGAACAGACAACAGGTAAAAATTAGAGGAATTTAGCAAAATACAACCCCTATAAAGGAGTGCTTCTGCAGGTGGTGACCGCAGACCTTTTCTCTGTTCTTATTCTTTCTGGCTGATGTTTTTGTCACTTTTGCATTTTGTCTGTTCTCTCACCATAGAGGTAGTATGAGGCGGTGTCTACAACCCACACAAGTTGCTCAGGTTGTGCAGCTTATTCAGGATGGCACATCACTGCGAGCTGTGGAAAGAGGGTTTGCTGTGTCTCTCAGCACATTGTCCAGAGCATAGAGCAGGAGACATGAAGGGAGCCGCAGGAGAGCATATCAGCCACCTCATCAGGAGCAAGCCCAGACATTGTAGGGAGGTCATACAGGCACGTAGAGGCCACACACACTACTGAGCCTCATTTTCACTTTACTTGAGGAATTTACATTGAAGTTGGATCAGCCTGTCATTTGATTTTCCACCTTAATGTTTAGTATGATTCCAAATCCAGACCTCCATGGGATAATAATTTAGATTTACATTTTGGTCATTTTTATGTTATTTTGTTCTCAACGCATTCTACTATCTACTAAATAAAGATTGAGATCTAGGGTGTGTTATTTTAGTGTTTCCTTATTGTTTTTTTATAGGGCAGGCAGCTGACTCCTGACTCCAATTAGCTCCTAAAAAAAAAGTCACTCCATAAGAATAAGGACTGAATAATATACAATAATGCCACTTTAAAAAAGTAGGAGCTACATAAACAATGGAATTTCCTAGCTTTATTTCACTTAAACACACAACTTATTAAAGAGAACCAAGAGTAGTAATTAAATATACAATAGTTTTGGGACTTCTCACAAAAAAAACAAACAAACACTCAGCTCCTGTATGCAGGAGGCCCAAGGAGGCCTAAGACACTGCACTCTAATAATGTATGAAGATGCAGAAAAGGTGAAGTTAGAGGACCAGTGTCCTTTTATGCTGGAACATTTGTTTCTGGATTGCGTGATCATAATAAGGAAGACCTGGTAATGCCATAATTATGGAAATTGTCCATAGTTGTATAAGCGCAATGAAAACACTGTTAAAAGAAGCCCATAGCTTAAAAAATTCCATAGAGCAAATTCACATTTTATGGGGTAACGTTCTTGTGTTTAATGTGTTTCGAGGAACTTCTAGCATAGTTTAGTGAACATTTTATTTATGTATTCATCATCTTCTGCTTAATACTGTACAAGGGTCGGTGTGGGGTTCCCCATGCCCATCCACGGGAAAACATTACATATACACCCAGGACAGGGCGCCAAGCCATCACTGGGCACAGATTTACTCACACAAACATACACACTATACGGTAAAATTTAGAGCATTCAATTTATTTTAAATCCAAGTTTTTGGAATGTGAGAGGAAAGCGGAGAACCCGGAGGAAACCCACGCAGACATGGGGAGAACATGAAAAACTCCACCCAGATTGGGGTTCGAACCAGGAATCCCCAGCGCTAAGAGGCAACCGTGCTAACCACTAAGCCACCGTGCCATCCAGTTTAGTAAACATCTTTAGAAAAATCCGTTTTTAGTTTATTTTTGTTGGCAGTTCAAACAGCAGGTCCAAATGATGTACTTAAATAATAAAAGCCTGTCATGAGCCTGGAAAAAACAGTCTCCAATGCTCCTTGTTGGAGCACTCTTCCCAAATACTTAATAATTTCTTTCTCTCTAAATATGTTTTAATGAATAAAGAACAGGATTCATTGTTGGCTAGTTAAAAAAAAAAGTTCACTTCTTTCTCTAACAATTCTTAAGGACTTGTATTCTGTGGACCATTTTCTTGCTGTAGGCTTAAGCATCTTAAGTACATAATGAATCAACCAGGTCTACAAATAGTTTATAAAAGTGATGTTATGATTTTTTTTTTTTATTTAAGCTGACAGACAGTTTACCACCAGTGTAATTTTCTTGAATTATCACACCAACACTGGGTCTTTAGTCTGGTTTGTGGTGATAAATATAACTGTATTTCACTCTAGTAAAACTTCTCATGTCTACAACTCAGCCAGTCATTTGAATGAATTGATATTTATGAGCTAGAACATAAGAAATTATTTACACAAAGCAAGAAGACACATAACTGCTGTGCTCTTCATGTTGTGGAGCAAGGGAGAATATCAGACAGTGCACATGAACGTGTGAAGTATTGCTCGCTGCCAAACATCTGCTTCTTTGCTGTGACTCACATCTCATTAAAGTCCAGACTGCATGCCAGACGCACGACTATCCACAAACTAGTGTCATTAAAACACTAAAAACTTATACAGTCATGAACATGTTTAAATTAGAGGATTACAGAAAATCTGTCTAATATGACAAACAAACTGGTGAATCTCTGATACAGGGATAACTTGAAAGCCTATTTGAATTTGTAGTACTGTTAACTGAATAATATTCAAATAAACAAAAGGTAATATGTTATTGTGTTGTGTCAACTTCTGTCAAGCCAATAGAATCCAAGTCATCTTTCATTTACATGCATAATATACAGGCATAAGGCATTTGCGCTCCCTAAAGGCAAACAGATAGAATGAGGAGGAGCTTCTTCCCAATGGCTATTTGGACTCCGAACCAGGACTAAACCAAACTCCATTCTGCCAACTGGACCCATTTACAATATCTCTCGCTTTCATTGCATTTAATTTACACACATAGAAGCACCTTGTGCACTTTACCATATTTTATTTAATTTCAAAACAGGTAACTTTTTATTTTACAGTTGGCCTTATTTGTATTGTTTTTTTTAAACTTGTGTATGTATAAATGTATTTCATGTTACCTAACTTACTTTAATCACTTTTAATCACTTGTGGTGGCAGTCGTCAAAGCATTTCTCTGCTAGCTGTACCATGTGTATGTATGCATGTGACGTACTTTGATTTGATGCGGTTTACATCAGTGGCTTTGGCTGTTTACTATTTAAATTACTGTTAAAATCTCAGTCATCCATAAAATAATAAATGGGGTCTTTTAATGCCGGAACTGTTTTAAAATAAAACTTCAACTGGGCTGGACATTGTTTCTGACTCCTGAAGAATGTGAATCATCAGCAGAATCCATGTTTATGAGTCAAAAAGTATTTAGGTGTTGTTTCAGTGTATTGTGTTCATGAAAACCAGTCTTCCTCAATACTCAACATATAGAACCACCTAATGTTTAAGTTTGCATAGTTAACAGCAAGAAGTGTTCCTGATGTCTGGATTCACAGAATCAATATACTGGTTTTAAAACACTCTTAAATTATGTTCAGATAATTATAATAGGTAAAACATTCTGTGAATGTTAAACCTTTTTTTAATGTGTCTACACATTTTACAAAGTCAAATAACTTTATTTGCAATGTTTTTGAAGTATGTACAGAACATACAAAGAGTAAAAACAACAACAAACATATAATTAACACTGTACCTAAAAAATATTAAGTAAAAACAAAGTTAAAAATATTGAATGGTTCTCAATTGACATACAAGACTAAAAAGAGTTGATCTGACTAGTAAAATCACTAACAGTGCAAATTAGAAAAGCTCACAAACTATGTAATAAGAGTTAATGCAAAAGAAGATTTCTTATAATAAGAGATGTCCTGATTAAGTGTATTAAAAATGGATGCAAAAACAAATCTTTTTTTTATATGTTCCATTTTTTTTTATCTGTTTTTTTTTATTCACTGTAGAAGTAATAAGTGTTCTTTAGATGTCTATGCTAATGTTCTGGCTAATTAATGAGCTGTACTTAGTCTGACAGATCTTAATAGCACTTTAAAATGACAAAAATATATAATTTGCAGTCTGTTGAAGCCACACAATTTCAAGCAGCTGTTTTAATACTGACCATGCACACATCTGACCATTTCACATCAGTATTAATACATTATGTATAATACATTATTTTCCAGGTGTTGTTTATAAACTGTGTTCTGTAATTTGGACACTAGATGGCATTATTTGATTGTAAAAGAAACCAGATGATTCCTGTAAGTGTAAGTGATCAGATTTCAATAACTGGACTAGATTATGTCACAGAAGACCTATTTTTTAGGGATTTTGCTTTAAATAAACACTTCTATGAATCAAACCCTGTTTTTTTAACATCGTGTTTGTAACCATTTTATCAAAGCAATAAGGCACTCAAGGTAGTGCATTATTGTGAATTAATCACGGGAAAGATTAGCTTCACATCATATACTTTCCTTTACTTCTCGTGCCTTATTGCTTTAATATAGAATGGTATGGCAGTATGAGGAAAAATCCATACCTTACAGAAAGTTAAAGTCAATATACTTGAAGGAACACTCATACTGTCCAGCAATACTCTGCAGTTATGAAAACAGTCCTCCAGGGTCAGTAGTGTGTACAGCTTCAACAGTGGTTTCGTTTGGACTACAAACATACCAGAACCATCTCCATCTGAGCTTAGACTACCAGGCTTTTTTTTTTGCTTTATGCAGAAAAGTTAAGAAACTTTGAACAACCTGCTTATCCATGAAAAACAAATGCTGGATGCTTCAAAGCGTTTTTTTATTTATTAATTTATTTTAACACAAACTATCAGTGGACTACATCCTCAGGGGCTGGCAGGCTCAGGCTGTGTCTATATATACACTGCTCTACCGGCTAATGACTTGACAAGTTTAAACTTGCAAAGCATGTGTGAAACAGGCCTTTACAAATGTCTAGGCAGTTAAACAACTTGACGGTATCAAATTAAAATGTGCTACAAACAAAAGCATTAAAGTAATTTTTTAAAATATAAAATACTATGCCCTTCTTTGTCTTGCATTGCCAAGGCGCAACATGACGTTTCCGCAAATCGTGTAAACATTAATTGATGCGTAATTGGTCACTTCTTGGTGGACAGTTCTAATCACTCTTGGCCACCGATCACTGGTGATCATAAAGAAAATAAACACGGCAAGGTCCCGAAAAATAAGGATGTTAAATATAGTGATAATCAAAGCAATGGTGTGAATTTGTATAGTGAAAACATAAACACCCTTATTTTTAAGCAGATTCCCATAGAATTTAGGGGTGTAACGGGTACATTACATTCTTTACGAACTATTTGGTACGGGCCACAGTGCAGTACATGCTTTCACACAGAGATTACAACAGTGCAAAATTCACAAAGATTGGAAAAAATTAAATTAAATTAAATTTAAAAAAAGGCTAAATTAAACACCTAAGCATGCCATGCCGAGTGTTGCTCAGTTTAGAGGCGGAGCATGAAGCGGAAAATTACAAACACCGATTTGTTTTAATTTTTTATGTTTTAAATTTTAATGTTTTTATTTAATTTAATGTGCGCGTGCTTAATCCTACACCATCCTCCACATTGGTAACTTCAGTGAACCTGGGATTTGAACCCACAACCTTTGGATTAATAGCCCAACACCCTAACCACTGAGCAACTATATAACTCAAATACTTCATATGCTATTAAACACTTTCTTAACTATTAAACCTACAGGCATTTTGCAAAATATATGGCGCAAGATATCCCAGTTGTAGCAAGTCTTGCTTATTTAAACTCGGGCCAGCAAAAGAGAACACTGGAAACAGACTCAAACTTGGCTTTATTTCCCATGGTTGGTTTACGTCACGACATGCTGAACAAAAGCTTATAAACGGTTGGTCTGTTAAAACTGGAAATAACTTAGAGTACAAATTCTACTAAAGCATTATTAAAGCACCCATACAAGACTTATAATTAAGAGATCTACCATATCATGAGGTCCATACCACGGTGTGAAGCGAACTGTTACATTTGTGTACCAGTACACCCTCAATGGAATCCCATGGAAGATGGAATTTTAGGTAAGAAGACAAAAGCATTATTTTAATGATTTATGCATCTCTAAATAGAAGTTTATTAACGTGTTTAATACTATGACTGTAAGCAGGTTGTTGTTAAAATTATCTTTGTAGTTTACAGTTCCTAGCTCACTAAATTCTCTCACTGGAACCTTTCCCTTAATGATTACTTTATTGACGTGATTCATGGAGCCATGTGTTAGTGCTTTATTGGTTTGTTTATGGAACTACAATGGAAGACTGTGACAAATATTTAGCACGTCTTTATAAATCAGTGTACAATGTAGTGCCTAAACAGTTTTGGCATTTGGTTGCTTACTCACTAAAAAGTTCACCATGTAGTGCAATGTCTGTAGTGACTCAAGAAAGGCACACTATTCTGCATGCAGCTTTACTTTAAAAAAGAAAAATAACAATAATAAATAACCACATTTTAAAAAAGGAAACCCTTGTCTCTGTTCCAGCTATAAGGATCTATATTTGTTACATCTATAAGAATTATCAGTGAGTTAAAGTCCGCACCATTAAATATTACATTGCACATTCAGAGCAGAAATTAGAGTTGCATTGGTGTACAGACGTGTGCGCGCTAATAAAATGGTGGAATATGTACGTTTAAAACAAATGTAAAAAGCAGGAGGAAAGGAATTGAAACAGTTTTAGTTAAACAAGCATGAGCATATTTAGACTTCTATCTGCAGTCCTTAATGATAAAGCAGTCAGGCTCTTAACTCGCATAGACAATACGGGTCTTATCTAGACAGCATGGAGTGTATTTTAGATTTGAAAGACTCTGGAATACAAGTGTGTTCCATTAGATTAAGTGGAATGTACAACTCAGCCTTAAGATAAAAAAAAACAAAAAAACAAGCACCCTCTAGACTGTGTGAACACAGAGTAAAATTCCCCCCAAATACAATAAGAAACTTAAATTAAAAACCTACCCACTGATTATACGAGTGCATATTATAGATTTGCTAAATGACTAGACATTATATGGTGCTCCAATATCTCATTTATTGTTAGTCCAGTATCAGGAAGAGATTTTTTATGATGCGCACACACAAAGGCATTTATGTACTGATTCAAAACTCGGAGCGATTTAGTATTTACAATTCATCTTTTGAATGATCCACCTTCAAAATTAAACAAAAGCAGTCTAACCATGACATGGTATTTCTCATGCATGCTGTTAAACTACTGGAAAATGGAAATCTTCATTAGAGAACACATTCATTATTGACATCAATAAAAGGTGTGGCTGTTGATTCCATTATCGCTTTATTGTCACAAACATTATGAGAATTATTACAAATGAGTTTTTTGTTTTAAATCTGATAAACAATACAACAGACAAGGGGGTTGGGGTCTAAACAATTCAAATACCAAAATGAGAATCCCTAGGCAGAAGCTGGTGGAAAAAACAAGGTTGAACATAAAATCCTAAGCAATGTTCACAAACTGGTTTACAGAATGAGAAACTAAAGAAGAGGAAAAATCATAAAACATTTATTTACAGGTTCAACCAATTAAACAGTACCATTCAAAGCAGTTGAACGTTAGGCAGTTAAAATTAGCCAAGGGGAAAAGTAGTATACAGACAGAGTGCTGATGAGGGCTGATACTACTCCGGATGAGACCATCCATATTTTATTAATTTCTAAAGTCATATTGTAAAGTCAAACTATATTGTCAATTTAGTAAAGGCTGTCTCTAAACACTTTTTAGAATACATTTTATTTTATCCTTTTAACTATCAGTCTACATATACGGGGGTGGACAATAAGTTTGGATACACTCTAATAAGATGGAAGTGGCTGCTGACATCACCTTATGTTTGTGGTACATGGGAGGGAAACATTTGAGGCCTGGTGACGCCCGTGGCGGCCATCTGCAAAGCCGGCAACTTTCCTTTTTTTTTTTAATACGAAGAGGGTCATGTGACATCATGCTACCACTTACCATCTGAAACAATGGATACAGAAGGCCTGTGGTAGCATTTCTTCTGTGGTAGTGCTCTAGGTGTGTCAATGGAGGGAGAAGAGGCTTGCGTTGACAATTCAACACAACACGCAGCACTTTAAGCACATTCTTTAGTGGGTTATTGTCATTACTCCATGTCACAATGGTTTCAATAATTCGATAATAAAGAAGCCATGTTAAAAATGAGCTCACAATTGTTTTACTTGTGCAATTCTCTATGTGTTTGATGTGTCACATGAGCCCCTTATCAAGGGAAAAAGTAAAATTGAATCCAAGATGGTGGCTTTGCAGATGGCTGCCATGGGCGTCACCCGACCTCAAATGTTTTCCACACTCCCATCTCCTAATATGCCACAAACAGTAAGGTGATATCAGCAACCACTTACATTTTATCAGGATGTATGGCCCACCCTGTTTTTTTGTCTTGGATTGTGAAGTTTTTAAAGTGCAAATATTTTTGAACATAAAACAGTCTTAACATTCAAGCAAGCAAATAAATAAAATAATTACAATATGACAATAATGACTATATTATACACTGCTCAAAAAAATAAAGGAAACGCTTAAACAACACAATGTAACTTCCAGACCTCCATGGAATAATAATTTTGATTTACATTTTGATAATTTTTATCTTATTTTGTTCTCATAGCATTCCACTGTCTACTGAATAAAGATTTTCAACTCAATATATATATTTTAAATAAATATTTTATTCATTTAGATCTAGGATGTGTTCTTTTAG
>JAOUQT010056007.1:0-10665 GCA_025769995.1 Xyliphius kryptos | reverse complement strand
AGGACCCTGGAGCAATGAGGGTTAAGGGTCTTGCTCAAGGACCCACATTGGTAACTTTAGTGGACCTGGGATTTGAAACCCCAACCTTCTGATTGATATTCCAACACCATAACCACTGGGCTACCACTCCCGAATTTCTGATAGAATTTACCATTATATCCTAATGCTGCTCTAAACCCACTCACACTGCAGTCACACTTCAATAAAGGAAAAATCTCATTCAGATCTAAATCACATCTTTGTCTTTTCATTTTTAAAGTTCTCCCATAAAAAATCAATCAGCAAATTAGTGGAAACAGTTTGGGAAATACAAATTCATCCTGCGGCGGGACCTACTTGTTTTTTCATCATAGGTTTAAAAATTACAAAATTAGAAACAAAAATGACATTGTAGGATTTTTGATGAATTTAGTTGTAAATTGTGGTAAAAAAGAAGTATTTGTTCACCCACAAAAACAACAAGATTTCTGGCTCTCACAGACCTGTAACTTCTTTTTTAAGAAGCTCTTTTGTCCTCCACTCGTTACCTGTATTAATGGATCCTGTTTGACCCCGTTATCTGTATAAAAGACACCTGTCTACAGTCTCAAACAGTTCAACTCCAAACTCAACCATGACCAAGACCAAAGAGCTGTCAAAGGACACCAGGCAGAAAACTGTCGACCTGCACCAGGCTGGAAAGAGTAAATCTACAATAGGCAAGCAGGTTGGTGTGAATAAATCATCTGTGGGAGCAATTGTAAGACATATAAGGCCATTAATAATCTTCCTTGATGTGGGGGCCCATGCAAGATCTTATCCCATGGGGTCAAAATGATCATGAGAACAGTAAGCAAAAATCCCAGAACTTCACAGAGGGACCTGATGAATGACCTGCAGAGAGCTGGGACCAATGTAACAAAGGCTACCATCAGCAACACACCGCGCGGAACTTATATAACTGTCCCCCTGCTTAAGCCAGGACATGTCCAGGCCTATCTAAAGTTTGCCAGAGAGCATATGGATGATCCAGAAGAGGATTGGGAAAGCACAGTGTAGTCGAATGGTAACAAAACCAAAAAATTTTTGGTAATGCTGAGTTGTGCCCCAAGAACACCTTACCTGCTGTAAAGCATGGGGGTGGAAACATCATGCTTTGGGGCTGTTTTTGTGCAAAATTGGACAGGACGACTGAGTCGTGTTAAGGGAAGAATGAACGGGGCCATGTTTCATGATATTTTAAGCCAAAACCTCCTTCTATCAGTGAGAGCATTGAAGATGCTGGAAGGGAACGTGCCTGGATCTTCCAGCATGACATTGACTCCACACCAATCAGACAATGAAGAAGTGGTTCCATAAAAAGCATTTCGAAGTCCTTGAGTGGCCTAGCCAGTCTCCAAACCTCAACGCTATAGAAATTTTTTGGAGGACGTTAAGTGTTGCCAAGTAACAGCCTCAATTAGAGGCTGTTACTCTATAATTTGTGCAAACCTGCTGAAGACTTACAGAAAACTTTTGACCTCTGTCATTGCCTCTCTCATCTTTTTAAGTTGGAGAACTAGCAGAATGGCCAATGGCTGGCTAAATAGCTTTTTTGCCCCACTGTAGTGACCACAAAGAAGGAGACAGAGAGAGTAGGCCACTGTCTGTCCTGTGAGCTCAGATTCTGCTGATGGTGCGTGTTTGCGTCTCCTGGGTATGTGTGTGTGTAAGGAGATTTGATCCTGCACGTCCATTAACTGCATCTGTTATTTTGAAGGACACACACACACACACACACACACACACACACACACACACACACACTGCGGAGAGAAAACAGAGATTTACAGCAGGATACTTTGCAGAATCATGAGCTGCTGCCGGACTGAGCTCTTAATCACATTATATGTTGTGATATTTTGGTTTATGTTTCTAGTTAAACGACTTATTTAAATAAGGATTACATAACAGATGTAGTGAGTGTATGATGTCATGGTGCAGTACATACAAATGTTACTACAGATGTTAAAATCTGTAGTAGTTCCTGATTTTATCTTTAATTAAAGATGCAACTTTTTACAAAATAGAATCTGTACAGAAACAAATTGATGATACAAATGATACTCATAGCTACTTAAATTGTACTGAGTAAAGAGCTATTTGTTTTTCTACACATTTGTAAGTGTCTTTAAGTGTTGTAAACGTTATCTAATGGGAGGATGTATGCACATGAACTCCACATTATCTTCTCATCTTCTGCTTTTTTAGGTCAGCCACCTTAATATTCACTCTGCATTTCGAGATTTTGCATAGCACAGTTTCACCGAGTGATTCTTTGACTTTTAATGGCCTTTATGTCAGCACTGACCAGTCGGGTCTGCTCCAATTCACCTGAATCATCAACGGTGAAGGGAGGGAAAAATCACTGCTGCACAGTGGATGTTTCTTATTGCACTATTTTTAGAAATACTAGAGACTGTTGTGTGTGCAAATCTTTAAAGATCAGCGTAAAAAAACTCAAACCAGCCATATATATATATATATACACTGCTCAGAAAAATAAAGGACACTCTTAAACAACACAATGTAACTCCAAGTCAAGCACACTTCTGTGAAATCAACCTGTCCAGTTAGGAAGCAACACGGATTGTGAATCAATTTCACTTGGACAAAAATTTTGGCCTTATCTTGGGTGTAGCTGCCTATCGCCCAAAACATTCTCCACTGAATGTGCATGGGGCCCTGTGACCCAAATATTCAATTCTGCCGAAAAGATGAATGAATCGTAAGAAAAAGCAAAAGCATCATTTGGAAATGGGATGTGATAAAATGTTTGTTTTACTAATAGAAACCTTTTTGTAATTGTTGAAAGCTGAAATCATAATAATACAATTCTATTAATCCAACAGTTTTCTGTAGCAATGTGTAACATCAAAATCAGCAATGTGTGATCGCATATTTTATAGATTTTATAGACTGGGCAAACCCACACAAACATGTAGTCCCTGACACAGAAACTTATCACACTTAAAATTAATGGTGGTGGTTTGTGTGTATGCATATATTCATCTATATGTGTGTGTTTGACCATGTGTATGTTTTTTTTTGCATATTTGTATTGTTTAGTTAACCTTTATTTGTCTTTGGTTGTAGTTGATGGAGATACTATACCTGCTGCACCTGTAAGTGAGAACCAGGTAAAATTCAAGTCTCTACATTTCACATGCCCATCCAGGTGAAAACTTCCCAGGCGCTGAACAGATATACCCAGGATAGGGCGCCATCTATCACTGGACACACACACACACATGGGCAGACACACACACACTATATATTTTTAATGGTAATTTAGAGCAGCTAATTTACCTTGAATCCCAGTTTTTCCATTACTATAGTGTATTATTTATTGTTCTTTATTAGAACTTGTACCGACCCAGGTCAGTTTACCGTGTCTAAACAACTCATAAGCACCATTAACATTTTTATAACAGACGATACCAAACATGATGGACAGCGCAACGGACGATAAAAAGCCAACTGCAGTTCAGTCCGAAGTACAGATTGATGTCAATGTTTAGAAATAAAAGCAAATTAAAGTTAATTTGTTTTATTCAAGTCATGATCCTTAAAATACCCAACACTGTTGCCATCGCCTCAATAAGAAAAGTAGCTATTGGCTGTTCTAAAAGTTGCTAGAAGTCGCTAATAACATAATTGACGTTTTTGCATAATAGTCCATTGGCCTGTTTGAGAAACAAACAGAAAAAAATAAGTGGGACTGAAAAAAAATGAGTAAAATTAATTAACATACTAAATACATTTTTGTTATTTAGCTAAATGTTTAGCTTTTTTACATAGAGGCACATACTTTGGACGAGGTAAGTGACTGACACTGTGTTAGATAAATGCATTTATATTTACGTCCCACACAGTCATTAGGGGGCGGGGTTAGTGGCAGCTTCGTGCATGTGCAGTTCAGTTGTAGTGTGGACGTGGAGCGATGCAGGTCTCTCTGACTGCAACTGACCATGTAGAGTGTTGTGGAACAGGGCTTCAAAAGTCTCCAAGAACACCAGAAAAAGTCACAAAATTTGTCACTATTTGCATTCTAAAAGGGTCTGAAAACTCTTTAATGCAACACTGATACACAAGTTCCCTTTTCCAACACACACACTGTCACGTCTGGGTGATGCCACGGTTAAAAAGGACAAAGTCCCAGGCTGTAGGTGGTGGAAAAATGGTCTTTTATTGTCGAGAGACAATGTTCCAACATCACACAAGGGGAAGTGCAGGGTTTAAATACACATACAAGGACATTTACATGATGAGACACAGCTGAAACAAATTTCTAATGAGTCCCATACCCGCACACTCCAGCAGGGGGTGCCAAACCGGAAAAACGGATATTACCGGCATTACCCCATATTTTTTTAAAAAGCGACTTGCGACAAACCTAGTGACTTTTTCTTGGGTTTTTGAAGACACACATGTTTTCGTTTGAAGCCAGAAGCCTCGTTCCACAACACTCTCAGTGCTCAGTTTCACAGTCAGAGACCCACACCGTT
This sequence comes from Xyliphius kryptos, assembly GCA_025769995.1. Lineage (NCBI taxonomy): Eukaryota > Metazoa > Chordata > Actinopteri > Siluriformes > Aspredinidae > Xyliphius > Xyliphius kryptos. Next base: position 6,139 of record JAOUQT010056007.1, on the reverse strand, counting down.
TAACAGCCAAACTGCATCTGAACTGCACATTCTCAAACCTGCCACCAACCCCACCTCCTATTATTATTTATAGGGCTTGATGTAAATATAAATACATTTATTTTACACAGTGTCAGTCACTCACATCATCCATGGTGTGTGCCTCCATGTAAAAAGCTAAACCTTTAATTAAACAACAAATTGTTTTATTTAATTTACGTAAAAATAATGTGATGTGGATCCAGACAAAGCAAGTAAAGGCGTATTTCAAAGGCAAATAAACAAAAAAAAGATATAAATGTATTTTATTTACTTTTTTGTGCCACAATCTTTATTCCTTAAACAAGCTAATGGACTTTTATGCAAATTTGGCGATTACATCATTTGCCAACTTCTAGCGACACTACGACAGCCTGTAGCTACATTCTTTACGCTAAAAGTTGGTAACAGTGGCTGTGTACTTGAAGCCATAGCCCCCTTTTCCCTGTTTTTCAGTTGGTTCACTCTTTGGGTGTGGCGATATATCGTGCTCTGGATTGGGGATTGTCTGACAGTGAGGAGCGTGAGCTGAGTCCACAGCTAGAACAACTCATTGAACGCATGGTTGCGAACACGGATGGAGAGTCTACAGACTGTGTTAAAAATGCCACAAAGGATGAGGGCTACAGTGGCCCTGAAGATGAGGAGGAGGAAGAAGAACAAACCGTGCGTTCAGCGCACACTCTTCGACAGGTTATGACACTGTGTGCCAGAAGGCTTCCAAATCCAGCGATGGCTGCAGAACACTACCAAGCTGTGTGTAGAGCACTGTTCCTTGAGACTCTGGAGTTACAGACCTTTCTCTGCAAGATCAGGGATGCCAAGGAGGTCAGTGAACACCAGAAATATGCGGCAAGGTATTTCAAATGTGTAAAGAGTTGAATTAGTAAAGCCATAAGGTATGAGAGGGCGTGCATTTTTGTGAATAAATTAAGAAAAGAGGTGTTGTTAGTCACAACCCAAGGCAGAGTGCAGTTACACGTCTTTTCCATGATTTATTTACAATAACGCACAATCTCGAGTGCCTTATTACTTTTAAAAATGTTTACAAACTAACTATAATAAAAGCAAAATCGCTAGTAAACTGTTCTTTGTCATGTAATCTAGTCCAGGGTTTTTAAAGTGAACGCTGATCGCTGAGTAACAGGTATTCAGTTTCTCTAACAATGAAATACCAACAATCAAATTACAGAATGCAGCTTCCAATAAAAACAAATAATGTATTGTGTAACGCATTCATATGAATATGAAGAGGTCAGAGGTGTGCAATATCAGTAAGGTCATGGCTAGACAAACGGCTCAACAAATCAGATTTAAGGACTGGTCCTTAATACTAATTGGCTGGGCCGTTTGTCCCATTATTGACAATAGTACACACCTCTGAACGCTGACATTTGTATCAATGAGTGATGTACAATACATTATTTTCCCAACATTTTTTATAAACCTTCTTTAATTTGGCCACTTAATAACAATGTTTGATTGTTAAAGAAACTGGAAACCCGTTACTCAGCAATCAGCGTTCATTTTAAAAAATGGATTAGATTGTGTCACGAAAGACCGGTTAATTGGGGATTTTGCTTTCAATAAACGCATTTATGAATCAAACCTTGTTTTTTTATTATTGTGCATTTATAACCATTTAATAAAAGCAGCAATACACTTGAGGTTGTGCATTATTGGGAATAAATCACAGGAAATTATTGTGATCTATTCCTAATAATGCACGCCCTTTTGTCCCTTATTGCTCTATTATTCAACACCGCCAGACAAACATTCCAATTTTATTTCATTTTGCAGATTTCCAATGAATTATGGAATTTCACCTTCATTCAATTATCTACAGTTCCAGGGTTGTCTTTTTAGTTTACTATAACCATGTTTTCTGCTGCATTTCTTTTTGTAAACCTATATGAATTATAAATCCCCATTTTATCTAATGCTATTTCTTTGCATCCTGCCCAAAACATCTCATTAGTTTCGTTGTTTCTTGATGACTTTGCTTACTGTATTGATGCTGGATTTTCTGTTCTCTTGTGGTTGTCACCACGTTCAAAATATAATTATAGATGACCACATTTATGACTAAATACCTCATTTAATAGCTTATTAAGGAGCTACACGCTTTAAACCTTTTACTTGCTAAATCATTTGCATTACGGAAAAATATTAAAACAGTTCTGTAGTTTTATTCAACTTTGCAACTTTTTCTTTGTGTATTATCTTTAAAATAATATGATATTAAATACTATGTAATTCTTTAATGGTGTGTTTCATGAAACTAGTTTTTAGCTATTAAACAAAATCTAAAATTTAAGATATAATATAAAAATCACTGAACATAAATGTAAGAATTAGATTCTTTTCGCCAGTGTTTATGAGTTCAAATGTTGTGTGTGTTGAAAGAAGGATGTGAGAGAGATTATTGATTGGTTTCTATCCTTTTCCTCATAATGAGACCAAGTGTACATTAGCTGTTTCAGCAGTGTGTGTGTGTGCTGACAATGTTTCTATAGATGCTGAGGAAGATCAGAACTGAAGAGTCACTTGAGGAAAGGTGTGCTGCAGAATTAGACAACCTCAAACACAAAGACTGGGTACACACACACACACCCTGAACTTAAAAAAAAAAACGGAATTAAAAACCTTTAGACATTCTGCTGCATCATGCTACGTACACAAAATGGTGCTTAACACTGCATTTACTTTACCATGATGGTGTTTGTGCGCATGTGTGTCTCTAGGCTCGATTGTGGGTGCAGTTGATGAAGGAGCTGAGACAGGGGGTGAAGCTGAAGAAGGTGGAGCAGCAGCCATTTGATCCTCTTCCCTCTGAGTTCAGTCTCACTCCGTTTGAGATGCTAATGCAAGATATACGCTCTCGTAGATACACACTGCGTAAAGTTATGGTGAATACACACATTACTGTCATTATGCATTTACAAACCGTTATAAACAGTTATAGTCGGCATTATACCTGTGAAGCTAACTCGAATCTGGACTTTTATAATCCTGGGAATTATATACGGTCATTTATTTTTATTAAACTTTAGATGGGATAGAACAGAGTATAGGGTTTTGGGCTGAGCAATCACAATTTACATTTGCGATCACATAGCTCAGCAATCACAATTCATGCATCCGGTGCAATGAGGGTTAAGGGTCTTGCTCAAGGACCCACATTGGTAACTTCAGTGGATTTGAGATTTGTACCCTCAACCTTCTGATTGATAACCCAACACCCTAACCACTGAGCTATTTTGCAATGCATTTTAAAGATCCAGAATTAATGTGAATAATCCATCCATTATCTTCTGCTTATTCCTCTACTAGGGTAGCGATGGGTTCCCCATGCCCATCCAGGGGAGAACATCTCAGGCGCTGGGCAGATACACCCAGGAAAGGTTGCCAATCTATCGCTGGCCACACACTCACACATCCACACTCTATACAGGGCAATTTAGATTATTCAATTTACCTGAAATCCATGTTTTTGGACTGTGGGAGGAAACCGGAGAACCTGGAAAAAAAACCCATGCGGACATTGGGAGGACATGGAAACTCCACCCAGATCGGGAATCGAACCAGGAATCCTTAGCGCTTAGAGGCAAACGTGCTAACCACTAAGCCACCGTGCAATGTAAATAATCATTTTATAAAAATACAGAAACACAAATGTACAGAATAATGAACTAACACCTGGGATTTTTTTTTGCCACCGTCGTTCGGCATGCTCCTCGTTAAAGCTGCTATAAGGAAATGCACAATTGTAAAAAGCACTAGATAAATAAATTATTTTTAACTTAATGACAGGGTAGGTGTGTCTTTGCTATTGTAAGGATAGGAAAGTTATGCCTTTTACGGTGTGAAAGGCATGTACTAATCCTCTTAATTATTCATGGATGTGTTTTAGGCGTAGCGTGCTATAAACCTTGCATGTCACTTGCCGTTCCCCTTTAAGAACCAGGTGGTGCTCTAACTGGCGGATTGCTATTTTAGTGGTGCAGCTACCTGGACTCCATGAGGTTCTCCATTTTACTGTGAATGGAGGACACACAGCATAGTGTAGACCGTGTATCTGCATTCTCTTTACAAATGCAGTGTTTTTAAATAGAACTCCATTCTATTCAGTGTTCAGTGGCGTTGGACACACGGATGTGTTGATGATTCCCCGCAGAGATGGCGATGTACGTCTGACTGTTCTCGTCTGGAGAGGTTGTTTTTAGTCAGCAGTGCACCTGTGTTCCGTCGCCGAGATAGCAGCACGTCAGAAATGTACCTGAACACACTGATTTCGAGACCACAACACCACATAGACATATTCACAAGCAGTGTAGATATTTAAACAGCAAAGATGGAAGACGTGAAAATAGACTGTTGTTTGGGTGTAAGATCGCAATCAGGGTGTAAGATGGATTCTTAATTCTGATTGGCTAAGTCGTTTGTCCAGTTCTAATATATTTGACAGTAATGCACACCTCTAAACGCTTCACACTTATTAATGCGTGATATACATTACATTATTTTAAATCATGAAATCCAGATTAATATAAACAGCAAGCCGATTCCCAATGAGCTCTTTTGTTTGTCAGTCGCAGTCTGTTGCTGCTGTTGTTTATAAGATGTGTTCTGTAATTTATCCACTAGATGGGAACTTTTTTTGTTAGTGTCTATTAATCAGTGTTCACTTTTTAAAATCAGACTTGATCACATCGTGGAAAACCAGTTTATTACCTTTTTTTTTCAATTAACACATTTATGAATTAAACCTTACCCGGTTCGAATCCTAATCTGGGTGGAGTTTGCATGTTCTCCCCGAGTCTACGTGGGTTTCCTATGGGTTCTCCGGTTTCCTCCCACATTCCAAAAACATGAAGGTAAATTGAATGCTCTAAATTGCCCTGTATAGTGTGTGACTGTGTGTGTGAGTGAGTATGTGGCCAGCGATGGATTGGCGCCCTGTCCGGGGTGTATCTGCCCAGCGCCCAAGACGTTTGCCAAAAGACTTCAGGTCAAGTATTTGGGTTATGGTTTTGGCTAGTTGTGTTCATAGTTATGGGTAATGAATGGAAGTCTAAATGTACGTGTGTGAGACTGTGTGTGTGTGTGTGTGTGTGTGTGTGTGTGTGTGTGTGTGTGTGTGTGTGTGTGTAGGAGAGAGCATAAATATCATACCTGTTTAGCATCAGAGTGTGTGTGGTCCAGTTTAACAGAGTAAAGAACATCCTTTCCACCAATAAAGAGTCTGTCATGGTACTCATCCAGAAACATAGCAGTCAGCTGAAGGTCACCATGCAGGCCGGAGAAGCTCGAAGAACGATTAGTGGCCATCAGATCTGATAGAAAATACAATATAGTACATAATTTAGGAACTTGAAGGTTGGACACTTAATTTTAATGTAAAAAATCTCTTTAATGTTTTATTAAAGTGTCACTAAAACAAAAACAAATGGTTCCACTAGAAATTCAGATTTTTTTTTTTTTAAAAACCCACTAAAAGAGAAATAATAGATGAGGAGAATGTACAGACACAGACACACACACACAGACACACACACACACACACAATGAGGTTGTTTGTGTGTGTGTGTACATAATTCCCTTCTATTCTTCCTCTTTTCATATCTTACTAAGTTCACATGCTATTTTTCATCTGTCACCAATTAATCCACATTCCTCTTTTTATTCATGTTTACAATCCACTTTTCCACATATATCAAGATCACATACAAGATTGCATTGGGATCACAAGAACAGCAATTGTCTACAATCAAAAAAAGATCAACACAGCACTTCTTTAGCCAAAATTTGAATTAAGTGCAGATGAGTGGAAACATGTACTGCCAAAAATAAAATGAATTGAATGAACTGCCTGAATAAAATACATACCATTAAAACCATATACATTACATACCACTCAGAAAGCTTAAATACAAATGTTTTTAATGTTTTGATACTTTTTTTTTAGAATTGCGCCATTAAAAAACAGAATTCATTCTTTTAGCAATGATGGAAAATCATCCTGTACCAACACCATGTTTCACAGATTTTTTTTTTTTTTTTGTGAAAAGAATAAAAAAAATAACAAATATTTGTGTTTTTCATTATTTTTGCATTTTTT